>BQKZ01005685.1:3461-20369 GCA_036244855.1 Temnopleurus reevesii | reverse complement strand
AGGTGAGATTCATTAGTTATAATTCTGTGATAAACTAGGTGTAATACTAGATGAACAGAACAAATGAAACGTTGCAAGAAGATATGAAGGGATTGGTGGATACGGAAGCTAAGGATAGGTGAGATTCATTAGTTATAATTCTCTGATAAACTAGGTGTAATACTAGATGAACAGAACAAATGAAACGTTGCAAGAAGATATGAAGGGATTGGTGGATACGGAAGCTAAGGACAGGTGAGATTAATTACTTATAATTCTGTGATAAACTAGGTGTAATATTAGATGAACTATAACCAAAGAAATGAAACGTTGCAAGAGGATATGAAGGGATTGATGGATACAGAAGCTATGGATAGGTGAGACCCTTTGACCCCATTTGAGCTGCTTGATAACATTTGGGTCAGCCTGAGACTGGCCTATGTTGTTGTACTTGGTATCACAATGTTTGCCTTTGAATTGAAAATTTACAACTTATCTTATATCATCACTTTTTTTCCCCAAAGCATTCGAGATGTGCAGATGCTACGCCAATAATTCACCACCAAGTACAGCCAACTCCAGCAACAGATAGAAGTTGCTGCCCAAAAAGGCTACACAGGGCAGCAGTGTTACGACAACAGCTCCCTTCCCTATCTCTAAGAACACTTTTGTGGATCCCTTTTGTCCAAGCTCCATCCTTACCTCATATCACATTGCTGATGTTTTTTTTTCAACAGGATCCAAGATGTTCAGATGGTTCGCCAGGAGTTCACAACCAAATACAGTCAACTCCAACAGCAAATTGAGGCCGTGGCTCAGAAGGTGGCCTAAGGCGGAGGTGCTGCTGCCGCGGCCCTAATCTCCCAGAACAGCATTCTCTGCTCTTAAATCATCTCATCTCAAGTCATGTTTCTGTTTTATTTTCACAGAATTTGAGATGTACAAATGGTGCGCCAAGAGTTCACTACCAAATACAGTCAACTCCAACAACAGATTGAAGCTACTGCTCAAAAGGCTGCCCAGAGAAGTGGAGGCACAACTGCAGTTTGGGCTCCAAGCCCAATCTCCCAGAATATTTTTTATGCAATCTTGTTGTTCAAGCTCTATCTTTCTTTAATATTGTATTACCTATTTATTTCACAGGATCCGAGATATTCAAATGGTGCCCACCAAATACAGTTAGCTCCAGCAACAGATCAAAGCTGTTGCCCAAAATGTCGCCAAAGAGTGGAGGCTTCAGCTCCCATCCCTATCTCCCAGAAAGAAAAGCCTCTAGGTAGCCCCAGAGTCTAAATCTCATACCTATCGCTCATCCTAATATCTTATTTCTTGATTTCCACAGGATCCGAGATGTACAGATGGTACGCCAAGAGTTCACCACGAAATACAGTCAGCTTCAACAACAGATCGAAGCCGCGGCTCAGAAGGTCGCCCAAGGCGGAGGTGCTGCAGCCGCAGCTCCGATCCCCATCTCCCAGAAGGAGAAGCTTGCTGCAGGCAAAGGAGGCAAGGTGGATCCGGCTGCACTGGAGAAGGTGGAGTTCCTGGAGGAGGAGCTGAACAAGGTATCAATCAGATTGATATTTTACCGCTCATTTAATCTATACAGGANATTCATTAGTTATAATTCTGTGATAAACTAGGTGTAATACTAGATGAACGAGGACCAAAGAGATGAAACGTTGCAAGATGATATGAAGGGATTGGTGGATACAGAAGCTAAGGACAGGTGAGATTCATTAGTTATAATTCTGTGATAAACTAGGTGTAATACTAGATGAACTATGACCGAAAAGATGAAACGTTGCAAGATGATATGAAGGGGTTGATGGATACAGAAGCTAAGGATAGGTGAGCTTTGATCTCATTTGAACCACTTGATAACATATGGGCCAGCCTGAGACTGGCCTATGTTGTACTTGATATCCCAATTTTTGCCTTTGAATTGAAAATTTGTATATCATATAACTATAATTTTTCACAGGATCTGAGATGTACAGATGGTTCGCCAAGAGTTCGCAACCAAGTACAGTCAACTCCAGCAACAGATCCAAGTTGCGGCTCAAAAGGTCGCCCAGGGCAGAGGTGCTGCAGCTGCGGCTCCCAACCCAATCTCCCAGAACAGCTTTTGTGCAACCTGTTGTTCAAGCTTTATCCTTATCTTATATCATATAACTTTTTTTTTCACAGGATCCGAGATGTACAGATGGTTCGCCAAGAGTTCACCACCAAATACAGTCAACTCCAGCAACAGATTAAAGCCGCTGCCCAAAAGGTCGCCCAAGGCAGAGGTGCTGCAGCTGCAGTTCCCATCCTAGTCTCCCAGAACAGCTTTTATGCAACCCTGTTGTTCAAGCTCTATCCTTACCTCATTTCATACTTCATTTTTTTTTCACAGGATCCGAGATGTTCAACTGGTACACCAAGAGTTCACCACCAAATACAGTCAACTCCAGCAACAGATTGAAGCTGCTGCCCAAAAGGTCGCCCAAGGCGGAGGTGCTGCAGCTGCAGTTCCCATCCTAGTCTCCCAGAACAGCTTTTATGCAACCCTGTTGTTCAAGCTCTATCCTTACCTCATTTCATACTTCATCTTTTTTTCACAGGATCCGAGATGTTCAACTGGTACACCAAGAGTTCACCACCAAATACAGTCAACTCCAGCAACAGATTGAAGCTGCTGCCCAAAAGGTCGCCCAAGGCGGNGAATTTGAGATGTACAAATGGTGCGCCAAGAGTTCACTACCAAATACAGTCAACTCCAACAACAGATTGAAGCTACTGCTCAAAAGGCTGCCCAGAGAAGTGGAGGCACAACTGCAGTTTGGGCTCCAAGCCCAATCTCCCAGAATATTTTTTATGCAATCTTGTTGTTCAAGCTCTATCTTTCTTTAATATTGTATTACCTATTTATTTCACAGGATCCGAGATATTCAAATGGTGCCCACCAAATACAGTTAGCTCCAGCAACAGATCAAAGCTGTTGCCCAAAATGTCGCCAAAGAGTGGAGGCTTCAGCTCCCATCCCTATCTCCCAGAAAGAAAAGCCTCTAGGTAGCCCCAGAGTCTAAATCTCATACCTATCGCTCATCCTAATATCTTATTTCTTGATTTCCACAGGATCCGAGATGTACAGATGGTACGCCAAGAGTTCACCACGAAATACAGTCAGCTTCAACAACAGATCGAAGCCGCGGCTCAGAAGGTCGCCCAAGGCGGAGGTGCTGCAGCCGCAGCTCCGATCCCCATCTCCCAGAAGGAGAAGCTTGCTGCAGGCAAAGGAGGCAAGGTGGATCCGGCTGCACTGGAGAAGGTGGAGTTCCTGGAGGAGGAGCTGAACAAGGTATCAATCAGATTGATATTTTACCGCTCATTTAATCTATACAGGATGGTGTTTTACCAAGTTACGAAAGACTTACACTAACGACCTTACACATGACTGGTATCAGTTCTTTTGCTGGATGATCAAGAATCTTATGCGTACTACACTCCTTAAAATACTCCAGTCTCTCTTAAAATCTGCGTCACTTTAAGAACCATTTGGTGCAACAACGCCCAGAGCAGGAATTTGATATTATCTTTAAATGCCTTTTAAGAGATTCAATTCACAGTTCATGGAAGAATGTAGTACCTACATTTCACACATTTTCAGATATTGACCATATTATGTTTGGGAAACCCATACAAATGTGTAGGTGATACATTCTGAGGTTATGAAATCCATGGGTTTCTTAATAAAGACTGAATGTGTCATATCAAAACAGGTTGTCTACTGATTACTTTAATGAAAAAAGTCAAAATCAACAAAAATTGTATTTACTGCGTTTCTCAAAAAAACATTGATAAACGGTTTGTTTTTAAGTTAAAAAGACATTATTGTGATAGATCTTGAACAATGTTTTTGATAAGTACATTCAAAATATCAGCTCAAATGCTGAAACAAATTTACTCTTCAATATGAATAAAAGATTAACAATGAATCAAATACAACAAGGGATGTAAGGGAGTATAAATTGTATAATGAAAAAGTTCATCGAGTATTAATGCCAGAAGAAGTAGAAGAGAGAAAAGTGAGACCGACTTGACATGCCATCCTCTGAAAGATGGTGGCATTGGTGGTCTGATAAAGCGCCTGTCTAGTCATCATAAGGTCATGAGTTCGATTCGTATTTGAGAATGACTGAATTTCTTCACAGCATCTTTGAAACACCCTGTCAAACAATTTTTTCAAAAACGTTTTGATAAGGCAAGAATTATTTCCGTACCATGATTTACGGCATATACCACAACACATATAGAACTGAGACATAGTCTTATGTTACAAAGTGATGCAGTGTGGTATATTTATCTAAACTGTACATGTACACTGTCCGTTGGCACTTATGATTAATCAATTATTGTATTCAACATTGTCTATTGCAACTATCAGCAACGGAGAAAGGTGGACGAGGTCTGTATCCAAACAGTGTGCTGTGATCCTGTTTTCAAACCCCCATATGCACCCCTCATTTTTATGATTTTTATTATAATTTTCTCTGATTTTGTTTGCACATATTTAATATTCTGTTTTTGTCACAAATTACAGAAGATATTTTTGTGTTTTTTGTTTCACTTGCACCTTGTCTTCCCTTCAATATGCACCTTGAGAACAATCAGAAGTTCTGATGAAATATCTATCATTATATCCTACTTATAAGATTGTATCCATTGTGATTGGTCAAGGAGCAGTCATGTGATTAAAAATATTTTCACCATGAAATAAATTGGATATGGCGTGACGTCATCCTCGGAATAGTTTTCGATATGTCAATATTCTGACGTCATCTTTTACGATAACTGGAAATTCAGCTATCGATACCGCGATATCAAAATCAAAGGTCGTCGAAACATAAACAACAATGGCTGCCCCCAGTGGAGAAATCAACAACGATAAACCAAGATTTAATCTCGTAGATGATGATGATTTGGAGGAATTCATTTCATCGACAGATTATAAGTAGGATATAAATTTGATTCTTATTTTGGTTTACTCGTGTAGGATATAAATCAAATATGCCATGCACATATTTCGAAGTACTATATGATATTATGGATTCTTCGGTGACTGGCTTAGTGCTATGACAGTCACCTCACCATCCATAATTCCAACTAGAACTTCTCAGTGCATGGTATATTTGATTACTATATACTGAACCTTTTCTATTTTTATTGTCACCTACCCAAACCCAATTTAATACCCTGTTATACTGTTGATTTTTTTCTTTGAATAAGCACAACTGAATTTAATATCAATGTATTAAGATGGTAGTATTTTTTCTATTTTTTTTTTTTTTGTAAAGCATGCACCTTAGATATATCAAACTTCANAAACAAGGTATCAATCAGATTGATATTTTACCGCTCATTTAATCTATACAGGGCAGGAATTCGGTGTTTAAAAGACTTGTAAAAGGCCCACATGATGGGTCATGCATAGGCAGTCATTATACTTCTTTGCTATTGGTTACTGAGTGAGATTGATAAGAAGCTTCTCAGAGAAAATTTGATTAACATTTTGTTTTGAAGTTGGATAGACCTAATGGTGATTTAACTTGAGAAAGTAAAGAAAAGAAGTTCTGTGTATTTAAAAGTTCATCATTCATTATATTGATTCAACAATCTTATTACTAAATACATGCAAAATATCAGCCCAAATACTGAAACAAATTTACTCTTCAATATGAATAAAAATTAACAATGAATCAAATACAACAACAAATATTGAAGGGATTTAAGGGAGTACAAATTGTATTATGAAAACATTCATTGAATATTAATGGCAGAACAAGAAGAAGAGAGAAAAGTGAGACAGACCTGCAAGATGATGGCATTGATGGTCTAATAAGACACCTGTCTAGTCATCACCAGGTCGATTCCTACCAGAGTATGCACATGAATTTTTTAACAGCATCTTATGTTTATCCTTGTGGGTATAAGGAAAGAAGTATTCCCAAAGATTGATATATGTTATATACCACAATACATATAGATCTGAGACAAAGTCGTACTTAATGCAGTGATGTAGTTTGTTATGTCTCTCTGTAATAGTAATCTGTCCATTGGCAGTTATGACTAATCAATTCTTGTCTTCAACATTGTCTAATGCAACTATCAGCAACGGAGAAAGGTGGACGAGGTCTGTATAGAAACAGTGTGCAGTGATCTTGTTTTAAAACCCCCATATGCACCCCTTATTTTTATGATTATTATTATCATTTTTTTTGCACACATTGGATATTCTTTGTCTTTATTCGAATTACGGAAGATATTTTTGTGTTTTTTGTTGCACTTGCACCTTGTCTTCCTTTCATGATGCACCTTGAGAACAATCAGAAGTTCTGATGAATTGAAATATACTATCACTATACTGAACCTTTTCTATTTTTCTTGTCACCTACCCAAACCCAATTTAATACCCTGTTCTATTGTTGATTTTTTTCCTTTAAATAAGCACATCTTAACTTGATATCAATGTATTAAGATGTTAGTAATTCTTTATAAATCTTATGTTTGTAAAGCATGCACCTTAGATATATCAAACTTCAGTTTTATTGTCAAATTTGTAAAGCATGCACATGATATTTGTGTGGTTAGTGTTGATTTGCACCCGCTTTATTTCTACACCTTTGTAGCTGGTTACGGCATTACAACATCTAATTCGCAATCAAATTTTGGACCTGGTTTCTTGTGATACATGTAATTATATATCACTGTTTGAAATAATATTTTAAACTAGGTCCAAAATTTGTTTGCAAATATTATTTCAAACAGTGATATATAAATACATGTATCACAAGACTTGCAACAATAGATTTTGAATGTAATAGTACAATATTAGCACCATTCTGTGAGGTAAAAATCATTCTGATCCTTGCGATACCAAAATAATTTGGTAAAGCTTTCAGCGCCATGAGCACCGATAAGGTGGACCTGTGCGCTATACAAGTAGCCACCATTATTATTATTATTATTATTAAAGATTAAACATTCTTGATAACATGGGATTTTAACCACAACAGGTTACAAGTGCTATGTAACCATTGTACAAAATTTGAAACTTTATATATTTAGCACTCTCCCTTGACAATCATAACAAGTATCATGAAATTATTCCTTTTACATTGGATATTTTCTAGATTCAAATAAATATATTCTAGAAAAGAGATGAAACACTGAAAGTTGAATTTGTTTCTATTTTGCTCTCCATTAGGTAAGCAAAATAGGTGAAGCATTGTGCTCTGCCAAGCAAAATAAAATCTTCTCTATATTTTTACAGTGGCACATGCCTCCCCCTGTCTACGCACTTATAGTAAACCTTCACTGCGAACCTGGGGCCAATAGCACAAAATTGTCTTAGCTATCTTTTTCTCGTTAAGATGTCTTTACATCTTGTGACAACCTCTCAACACAGATGCAAACGTTAATACGCCTATGTTGAGAGAATGGTACAAGAAGTTAAGCTAGCAAGACGAAATATAGTTAAGACCATTTTTCGCGCTTGGCCCCCGATATCAAATGACTGACATTGTCTCAGGGCATTGACCAGAAGTGTAACTCTGATTGATGTGTACTTGTTTCTAGGTGAAAGAAAGCATGGCTAAGGTCGAGAGCAGTGTACAGACGGTCAGGGTACATCTTACCAGGAAAGTGGACTCGGAGACAAAATCGGTGAGTCACTAACTCTTTATTACAGCAAATTAATGGTAGAAAAAGGTTATGAAATAAAGAAATAGTGAGGAACTCTGAAATTGTCTTCCATGTGATTGAGCACATTTTCTTTTGGTTTTAATTCACAACTAACCTTGTGACTAACTTGTTCCACTTTTCTCTACCTCATTCTTTCTTCCTAACTCCACGTTGTGCTGTTTGTTTGATGTGTTACCATAGCGACGAGAGGAGATCCGTGACCTTCAGCTTGTCTTTGAGGAATTCAAGGACAAAATCGATCCCATCCTGAAGGAGATCGAGGAAGAAGAAAAGAAGAATAAAGGAGATGAATCAGGGAAGGATGATAATGAAAAGGATGAAAATGATAATGATCAGAAAGACAAAGATGATGATAAAGATAACGATAGAAACGATGATAAAGATGATGATAGGGGCGGCAGTGCAGGTAGCAGGGGTAAATAAATAAATTTTATATGATGTTGAAATTTGAACCTCATTTACATTTTTTAACCAAATTAATGAAATGAGTCAGAAGTCAGTTTTTAGAGCGCGTGGGAACGGTGGTCACTGTCATTAAAATGTTTTTGTCTTGGTGGTCTTCCAAACAAGTTTGGACAACCATATTAAGAGGTAGTTTTTTTGTGACCATAAATAAGATATGCATCTAATGATGATAATGCTGGTTATTATGTAAACTGATCTTTCTGGATGTATGCATTGAAATAAGCAGAGTAAGAGATTCATTGACCGAGGTTCTATTCTGCAGCGGGTTCATGTGATGACTGTGACCACCCGTATAATTAAAATCCAGTCACAATCCAGTGACCGGACAGCGTGGTAATACCCAGACGTATCTTGAAATCGCACACCTTCAGAAATACACGTTTATGTTGAAGTGTAGCGATGGCAGGTAGTGTGGCCAACATTAAATGATGGTCAGAACTAAAAACATTTATTTATTGTCATGATTGTAATAGCAGCAATATATTGCCAAAGTTTTGGTAGTGAAATTTTATAATGTTTGGTAACTAGATTCACCAGTACACAAGGTACCATGGCAATATAACTACTTTACAGAACTAGTTTTGAAATCCACTTTGCGACCAGAATGCTGCACAGGTCAAGTGATTTTCAATATGGGTTTTGCGGACTAGTATAATGGAAGATACTTAAAACAGGTATTGCAAACTATTTATTTTTTATTGAAACTGCTTTTCAAGACTGGTTGAGAGCAGCGTTTTGGAAGCAATGAATGAAGTGCCAACTCCAGTATTTAGTGATAATGTTTGCTGTGTTCAGGTATATTCAACATGTGTTCCACATTAATATTGTATTCTTTAGTTGGAATAGGCAAGAACATATTGATGGAAAAAAACTCACCCATTTTTATGATTACTGTTCTTCTACAATTGCTGATTTGCTGCACACAGAATAATAGTATTTACTACTAGGTTTAAGTGTGTTTTACCAATACATAATTTAAATTATGTGCGGTCATTGTGTGAATGTGCATTACCAATCAGGATGTATGACTTTGATTGTAGATATTCTTGCCACTAAAATAAGTATGTATTCAAAGATGTAAAAAAGGATCACATAAAAGCTACATTTACAAATATGTAGGCCTGTGCAAATGCATCATTTGTTTGAAAGTACACCTATAGTTTTATAAAAACTGTTTGCACGAAAAGCTATAACATAACACTTAAACTTAATTGATTGCCATATAGTCGCGCTTATTGGACCAATTTTATGTTAACGCACTAAATTAATGGCATTCATGCTAAAATTTTCCCACATCATGTTTTTTTTTACCAGGTTTAGACCACGGACTAAAATAAACCCACTTCGTGAATTCCGACCATTTTGTTAAATAAAGGTGATTGATATTTCTCCATAGTTTCTTGCATAATAAGAAAAATATTCATAGAAATTGAAATTTGGCAAGAATTTATATATTTATATTCGTGATAAATTGAAAATGGATTTGGAGTGGATTGTCAAAAATAATTTATTTGTTTTTATCACATACATCTCTGACAGGAACTCATTTAGTGCAAATAATTATTTTTTCCATTTGAAAACAACTTGATTATCTCAAATCAACTCATATATTGAATTAAGTCTTGTAGAATTGAAACTTGAATTATGTATTTTATTTGTAATATTGAAAGTGTGGTATGTGAACTCCAATGATCGTATGATTCATAGTTCATATGGTATTATTATTCATGCAGTACTTGAGAAGTGATGTAATGTGATCATTATATTTAGAACCTTTTGGCTGAATATACGTAAGTGGTTTATTATAGTCCATGGTCTAAAAACCTGGTAGAAAACCTTTGTGTTGGAAAATTTAAGCGTCAAAGCGCTTGATTGATTGCCATATAGTCGCGCTTATTGGACCAATTTTATGTTAACGCACTAAATCAATGGCATTCATGCTAAAATTTTCCCACGTCATGTTTTTTTTTTACCAGGTTTAGACCATGGACTAAAATAAACCCACTTCGTGAATTCCGACCATTTTGTTAAATAAAGGAGAATTTATATTCACAGAACTGCAGAAAACGTGAAAGAAAGCTTTAAAAATGTTTTGTAGATGATGTGTGCCAAATGACTTTATAGGAAAGGATTTACTTGTAAACAAATAAAGATTAGAAAATTAGTTTTGTTGGGCTGAAATAATGCACCAGTCCCACTTGCTGCTTTTCCTGTTTTTGCTAGAGTGATAAAAGCCTGAGGCGATTAAAATCATCATACTCCTAACCAGCTTTGAGGAGCATGATTAAATTTTCGTTGTCAGAACAAATATTCTCATGTATTGTTATAGACGTCTTATGATCATTTATAATAACTTGCTATCAAAATCAAAGTTATTTACAAATACTAGATGTTAGCTGTAAACTGCAAGTGTATTGAATTGAATTGAATTGAATTTATTTTTTTCCTTTTTCATATACATAATCAATACAAAATAACATGACAAGTGAAAAAAATTATAGGAGGCTAGTACCCTGAAAGCACAGCTTGAGTTGGAATCGCCTTAAAACAAAGTGAAACAAAATTATCTCTTTAAAGAAGAATAAAGAAAAAAAAAGTACATATTATCATTTGGAGAAAACAAACAAACAACGTGTAAAACCATCCTGCCGATGATGATGGGCGGTTATATTAGTATTATGTCTGCTTTATATTATTTCCTAAACTTGTTTGTTGATGAAAATCTGTTTACACCTTGAAAAGTTTGTTCTGAAATATTTATGTCCATCAGTATTTAGGTTATTATATTCCAAATCTGCACAGTGAGCAGAAGGGACAAAGCCATTGGATAAAGTATCAGTCTTCATTGAAGCTATAACAATTATAATGATCACTGAATAAGATATTTTCCCTATTTATTCTATGAACAGGTGTAAGACTTGTTTGAAAATTCTCCACAGAATAATAGGAAATTTTTTTTGTTATAAAGGCGTGAATAGAAGTAATTTACGTTGTCCAAATCCTTTGACCTTTCTGCTCACAGTGCTGTCATACAAGTGTCTGTATATTCATGGAGGATGAAATATTTTGATTCCATTTAACTCATTTAGGAATAAAGCATTCAACTATTGTAATATTTGGCATCACGTGACTTGCACACTGGTGTTGGTACAAAACATGTACTGTTATTAATGCCCATTCCTGAAGTGATCAGAATCAGTTGAAGATTTCCGAAGACGTTTTCTTTCAAATTTGGTCCAGTGATATCTTTGTAATTAATGCAAATCAGAGTGGGAATACATTAGTTGGTTTTTATTTTTTACAACCAGTCTTTGTGGCCTTTAAACTCTGTCTTTCACCCTCAGAGGTGAGATGAAAAATAGTTATTCTTCTATTCAAATGTACTAGAAAACAATTTGCAGATTCAAACATTGATTACTGTCCTTATGAGTAGGATAGATTTATTTTATAGCAGGAAAATTTTTCCTTGGGTTTGATTTTCATGCTTTTCGCAGTAAAACAGACGACTGCAAACTTACAACCCTAAAATTGACCATACATTATGCGGTGCATTACGTTCCTCATTTATTGTTGGTTGCCATGCGGCCTCTTAAAAACATTTCTTGGTTTATTTTTGTTTTGGTGATTCTTTTAAGTAGAATATTCTGCTTTAACGAATGCATGATACGTAAATTATTGTTTTGGTTGATTTTGTCAGCATTTTAATGCATTTTGGTAGCAGTTTTCACTTTCCTTGCTTCTCAGATAGTAATGTTTGAGATTGTGATTTCTTTCATTATGGATCCAGCCACAGATTCTATACACTGCAAGTATAGTCATGAAGTAGCAAACAGTGAAAAGTTAACCTTGTGGAAATATTCTGCTTTACAATTTTACTTAATACAGTAAAATATTGATAGAAAATTATTTTTTAAGATACTTCATCTACATTAACATATGTACACTGTTATTTACAAAATATTCTACTCTTATAGTTAAAAAGAACTGTTGCAGGCAACATTTTTATTTCACTTGTAAAATGTAACTCAATGTTTTTTGTTGAGTTTTGGGATTTGTGTAGAACATTGACTTACAAATAGTCTTGAATAGTCAAGTGTAATATTTATATAATATTGGATGGCAATAAATGGAATACCAGGGAATATTGCATGAGTTAGGGCAATATTGGCCCTAACGAGTGCAATATTCCCGGTATTTCATGAAATGAAGCCATCCAATATAATTATTATTATCTTTACATATACCAGAAGGCTGGTCACTGCTTTGCGCAAGCGTAAAATTGAAGCCGTACAATATGGCTTAATATTGTACGGCTTAAAAGTCTCATATAGATAATAATGTCAAATATATAGTATTGAATGTATGGAGTGAGTGGGTATAGTAATTTTCGCTTTACTTCTTTAACCGTCCTTGTATCCAAAAGTATGTATTATATAACAAAATTTGTAATGCAAATTATATCTTTCCAACATATATGTAGAACAAATTTCTATTTCATTCCTCTATTTGAATATATTTATATAGATGTGTGATGAATGTATTTCTGAATACACAATCAGGTTCTATAGCATATTTATTTAATAAAACGATCACATAAGTGAGTGATATTGATGATTATTATGAAGAATTCTGTTTTTTGTTTGAATTTTCTGTCACTTTTGTTTGCTGTGATGTCAATTTAACTCGCACAATGTCATTAGTGGTTTTGCGAATGGGTTTGTGTTTCATAAAGCTGTGCGTAGATCTATGCAAGACTGTACGAATGACTGGTGACCTCTTTTTATGCAGTTCAACGCCAGGGTTTTGAGTGCGAGAAGGGTCATCAGTCTTGTGTAGAGGCATGCTTTAAATCTACACACATCTTTATGAAACACAACCTCGGTATACCAATACAGGACTGTGGACTGAAACCAGAATAGTGACAAACACATTGAAGCGATTACTCAAAAATCAACTTATGTTTTGATAGCATGTCAAATTCGCTATGTCAAGCTCTTTGTCCATGTTGCAGTCCTGTGTTTGATGTCACTTTTTTATGATTTTTGGTCACTTGAAAATAGAGCATTGTTTAAAAAAGTCCAATTGGCCAGAGAAATAACCTCTTTCAATCAATGTATATTTAGGACTACAATCCAGTACGATAGAAAAAACATTTAACCAGGGAAATAGACTTGTTTTAAGGCCCCAGTCACATAGGACATCAGAAGCAACATGATTCATCACTACTCCTTGTTCAGTTCACAGTTAGCTGCCTGAAAACCAAGAGCCATGTTGAATCGTGTTGCTTCAGGGGCTCTATGTGACTGGGGCTTTACAAGAATTTGTTATATCAGCATTGTAGAAACTCAAATATTAAAGTAACATTTTAAAGGTTTAGAAGAGTGACAACCTTTGCAAACTGATGGTACATTTACACTTCAAACATGTTGAATCCAATGCTAAAACAGTTGGATCCAGCATGATCGAGATGTCACTATACCATTTCTAAAAAATAATGTCACTCCTCCAACATTTTAAACATCGATTAACAGGTTTTAGAGAGAAAACCTTTTATAATGAAGTTCTACTGTATATTTGACAGTTAATTTGGTTAAAATACCCCAAATTTCTGACCTCAGAATACTGATAACTTTAATGAAAGAAGACTTTTATTTATACAATCACCATTTTTCTCACATTAATTTTTATTTTGGCACAAGAGATTTTTTATCTCACATTCACCAATATTTTGTGAGCCTTCTTCCTGCAGTGTGGATAACATCTTCTTTCCATTACAATGCTATCGGACCATGTAAGTATGATTTGATTGTTTGATTTGTGCACCAATTTAACATGAACAATTTTCACAAAGTAATATATTTACATGTCTGTATCTTTATGCTCTCACACTGTATTAAGTATAACATGTGCACAGTGCGAGGAAATGTCATAATCATTGTTGATTTATCCTGTAGCAAAACTGTTTATATGTTAAAAGCAAAATGATCATTTAAAGATTGTTGTATGGTAATTAGAGTCGATGCTATTTCAGCAGAGTCTTTCTTACTTTATGATACAACACAAATAGGAATATTACAACATAACTCAGAAGAAGATAATAAAAGAAATGTGTATTTTAAGGTTATAGTGATTGGGGATCAATATCATTTTCATGTTTTTTAAAACTTTCCAATCGTTTGCTTCCTATTTCAGACCAAAGATCGTATGGATAAGATTGATGCACGCATCGCTGCATTGGAGAGTGGTAAGGGTGGGGCGCCAGCTGGCGGCGCTGCCTCAACTGCCCCACCCGTTGCTGCTCGTGCCGCCCCCGAGGATGAAGCCAGCGGGGCAAAGAGTGGGCAGGGCGATGACGGAGGAGACAGCACCGGGAAAACTACGGGGGCGAAGTCTCGGCGCAAGAGCATAGCCCCGAGCGAACGCCGATCTCGCCAGCAGGGATCCAAGTCGGGTGCGAAGTCGGGCGACGAGAGTGGGGATGAACCACGAGATGGTAGCGTGGATAGAAGCGCGAGTCAGGCCACGGGAAGGTCTGGACAGGCTAGCCGTGGTCGCGGCCGTGGACGAGGTCGCGGGCGAGGTGGTAGCAAGGCTTCGTCGAGAGCAGGGAAGACACCAAGGGATGAGGGAGAAGGGGGTGCTAGTCGAGCCGGTGGTAGCCAGGCACAGGGAGGGAGGGTTAGCCAGCAACTAAGTGATCACCCATCGCTACAGTCTGAGACCCTTACCATTGCTAAAACACAGGATGGTAGTTAGATTATGAGTTATGAATATTTCTCTCTCATGAAAATAGAGGCTGCAGCCCCTAAATCTAGGACCCCCTCCCACCTTCATCGTTCCTCTCATGTTTTGCAACATCCTCTTCAGGCTTTGAAATATTGGCAATTTGAAAAAGTATGGAAATATTCATGAATCAAAAGTATGCAATCACTACTCAGACATTCCGACCATTTATATCTTTGAGGGGAGATGATTTTACTATCATTCCAAACTTGATAATTATTCTATTTTAGTGATGGTTGCCATGTTACCTTCTCATTACAGTATCATCCCCTTTTTCAGTTTCAAATGCTACAAAGTATTACGTATACTCCCATTGAGATATACAGTGTATTATAGATATCGCTATTTTTGCTGACAGAACTACAATATTCTAATAAGTTAGTGACGAAATAAGAATACATTAAATAAATGAAATGATAGAAGTCATCCTTGATTTAGAAACGAAATGTAGATTTGCAATTTTTCCATCTGAAGAATTTAGAAAGAAACGGGTATGGCACTGTCTATGTTTTACTTATTGGTGTATCATGAATTGCTGTAGAAAGTACTAAGTTACCCTTGTAGCCATAAAAAAAAATCACTCCTAATATATGTTAATATTGTACTTAATAAACGTAATGCATGGTCTTAAATTTGCATCAATGTTTTGAGTAAAGTATTTTTGGGGGTATAATTCTCAATTCTATGCTTCATATCTTTCAATCTTTTGTGAAAAAGGAAAGATTGTTTTATTGCATCTATACATGTTTACTTTCAATTAGTGTAATACAATCTGCATAGATATATGGGCTTTACTTTTTTCTTTCAATTGTTTTTATTTTGTTTTTTTCTTTTATTTGTTTATAATTACTTGTTCATATTTACATGGAGATACTGTATTTCATTTTGTTGTATTGTATTTCATTTGTAGGACATTCCATAAATTGCCAAAATGTGGATCAGTATTTTTATAGGGATTATTTTACCATAAACTTGATATTGTGTTGAGACCTATTTGTACATGTACATATATTTATAACTGTTTTATTATTTTTCTCTCTCCATCCACACTTCACCCCCCCCCCCTTCTCTTCATTTATTATCTATCATAAACATCATGTATGATCACATTTGGTTTTGAAATTATTATTATTATTATTTTATTCTTTGGTTGAAGACATTACATGTCATGTCTTCAACCAAAGAACAAAATGTATGAATATTTTTGTCACCTATTTTCTGCACGTCACATTGCTTGTGTACTTCATTTGTCATGTCTATTATGCTTACAGATAGTGCATATCTTTATGGAATTCCTTGAAATAATGTGTGCAACAGATACTATTTGTTTCATATGTATTGAATTTAACGGAATTTCAATGAATATTCTTCAACAGATTAAGTTTTTGGGTCGTAACAGAAATGACACTTTTGTAGAATTGCTTGTTCACGTTCTTGCTTCATTACTTGTTTTTGTAGATACAAGGTATACAACGCAAACGGAGATTGGAAAAACAATATAAGTAGTGAATTAAAAGTCTTTTTTTTTTCAACATATATTTCGCTTTTTAAGATGGTAAAATTTTGTTACATTCGTATGCTAGATTTTTTTAAATTAGTATTTTGGTTTCGTACTGTACTTATCTGTGCATATCTCCAACATAAACCGCCACATTTGCACCTTTACTTAGTTTGTATTGTGCACGTATTTTATTAGGAATGGGTCCGTTTTGTATATAATGTAGTTATTATTATCCATGTAAATATGTATAGTTCATAGAAAAAAATCAGTTTTTATATCATACATATCTTATGTTTAAGTTGCCATCTACTAAGTACCGGATAGAGCTAGAGAGATGGATGATGGAGCTATCTCAATATCATGGAGAGAGAGAGAGAGAGAGAGAGAGAGAGAGGGGGGGGGGGGGGGGGGGGGCGGTTTTTTATACACATCAA
>BQKZ01005684.1:47507-62597 GCA_036244855.1 Temnopleurus reevesii | reverse complement strand
CCCCCAAAATCGGAACTCTGCTCACACAGTCACAGCATTGAGCAGAGGAGACAAATGACTTGGACAAAGAAAATAACTTCATTCAAGCATTTACAATAGCTCCATGATCAACAATGAAGGTACAAGAGGGAAATTTATTTTTATGTCAATCTAGCTATTGAATGGTTACTTTACTTTTCCCAAGACGCTTGTACCTTCGGCTCACATTGCATAATCAAAAGATGATGGATGTATTGGGCGCTTTTTTGCAGAGGCTCGTTTGTTAGTCTGGCACCACAGGAACTTTGAAAGAAAATTGTTATTTTTTTTGGTAAAATGAGTCGGGAGACCATGACATCAAAAGAAAATGTTAAATAAAATGTTCAAAATGATTACGTTTATTCGTTTAAGATACGAGGAATTCTGCTAAAATCTTTAAAAAATCCAACTTTAATGCAGTATCATTTTGATTGAGTCTAAATTTACAAACTAATTCTGGCGTCAGTAGCAACTTGAAGAGAAAAAGTAAGACAGGATGAATTAGGTAAATATTCCATTTTATTTGAATTTCTTTGAGATCCAATGGTGAAATTAATTAGTTTGCATGACTTCGGAATTCTATGACTTTCATGAAACATAATTTCATTTGTTAAAATCATGTATTTTACCCAAACCAAAATACGACAACTGCCTAAGCCAGTCCGATGCCTGTGATTTTGCGTATGGTTTTAAACTTTGAGCTAAGGCTCGACCGTCACCATGCTCAAATTGGACAATGATAATAATGAATTTTTATTTATTAATTGTGGTTAAGGCCCCTTCTCTCTGATTTTAATTTTTCATTCACTTGCTTCATTAAGATTGTATGATGGGAGGTCGCACGTCTGCGCACCTAAACTTTCAGCTTGAAAAAAGCATGAAGACTGAAGTCAATGAATATCCAATTCAATTTCATCATCATCGCTATAAGTACAGACCACCATTGGGTGTATTTTCGTACTTTGGTAAATGCTCCGTGGGTTAACGGAGCTGGATTTTGAGTACCTCTCGCTTAAAGCTGATCAGGGAGGTACATGAGACGGCAGCTTCTGGGAGAGAGTTCCATAGTCTGATTGAGTCTGGAAAGAAGCTCCGTTGTAAAGTTTGATCTGATATTATAACCAAATATCATAAAGACTATGTTTGATAAATATCTCAGCAAAATCTGACCAGGAACAATGTCATTTTAGATGAAATATACACCCCTCTCATTTTTGCCGATCAAAATATTTGGGTCCCTTCTCTGCATCCCTTTCACTTTACACGCGGTTGAAGATTTTCATGAAAAAGTCTTGATTTCACCGAGCGCGCGTTTTACATCGCGTATTTCAATAAGGCGCAGATGAGCAACCTGGCGCAGAGGAGGATGCCCATACCATAACTTGGGTGACTTCATGTTCTGTGTTGAACGCTGGAGTTGGTGTTGCGGCAATACCAAATCCGCCTCTGAAACCGATCTTGAATATTGTGTTGGGATTGACCTCTCAAGATTCTGCTGAACCAAAGATTATGGTCAGTGTTGACGATATAAGTGGAAGTTCCCTAAATTATTCTTCAACTCCGATCCCTAGACCATTTGGGAAATTGCGACGTAAAAGTTTTTGTGTTGGTATTGGTGTTGAAATCATACATGCGTTTCTCTGTATTTCTTCATCACATTGGGCACTTTTGCAACGACGTCTCGTAATGTTTTGATGGTCAATTCATTTTTAAGCCTTCAATAACTAAAAAGCACATGTTTTATCTAGGAGTAGGAGAGCAGTATTTTTTCCTTTTAGATGATTAAAATTATCATCCAATTTGATTTTGTAAATTTCATTAATTTGAGAATTTCAGACTTTGCGGGAATGGGTATAACCCCATTTGGTGTTGAAGCTGGTGTTGAGCGATCAATACAGTATCGCTTCTGTAAACGGATAACTGGTGTTGGATCTCAGTTTACTGTCCATTTCACTATCAACATCAACACCAAACTTCAACTGAAGTTACCCATCTGATGATGATGGTCTCTTGTATAGCGCCGGTCTCCGCCTCAGTTGGGCGCTCATGGCGCTCGAATTACTCAAAATAATGTCTCACAGATTTCAATGTCCTAATCAGTGCTGTGGTTTATCTTTCAGTCCAAGAACTCCCAGCGGTGGTATGATATGGTTATTCTTGTGACGACAAGGGAGTGGGGAAAAGATAGGTCTTTAGGTAGGACTCAAAGGTTGATTGTGTCTCTGCTCTCCTGATAAAGTGGGGAACATAGGATAGAGAGAGAGGTTAATCACAAATTGTTTCTTCTATATTTGCTTAGGTGCCAACTCAGCCACAGGAGTTATCATTGTGTGCAGGAAAAGTAAATCACCAGCTGTTCAGAGAATCTGTCAAATACATAGACCTAGGGGGTGTTGCTCAAAATCAACTGCAAATCAACTGTAACTTTACACATTGTAACGCGCATTTTCATTCGCGCATGGTGCGCGCAATTAACAAGACGCGCATGAAACAATGGTTTTGATTGGCGTATTCCGATCAACTGCAGCGAGCGATCAATTGCAACCTTTGAGCAACACCCCCATAGACTTACTTCTACAAACAACTTTGTAAGAGTCTGGAATATTGTCACGGATCTAATGACTGTTTCTATTTATTAGAATCAGGGACTAAAAGATTTCACTTCTCCAGAGGATTTGACTCTCTATCACCCAAGATGGTGCGAAGTAAGTCTCTTTCATATCACTTCAGATTTAAGTTCTTTTAGTGATGAAATGAAATTCTATGTAAATTCATGTACATTATTCTTTCTAAGACCAGCTTTGAAGATATGTGATTTTTTTTCAAAAGTAATTTTATTGCCCAAAGCCATCCTGGGATACTGAAGACTTTAAAAACAAGATATTAAATTCTATTCATTTTTTCTGTTTTTGTAAACAGACTAATAAAACAAGGCCATAGATTAAGAATGATGAGTTTACAATTCAAAAGGTAAATATTGCAAAAATAGGTCAGTATTGCAGGTCATTATGATGTTGCAAAATTTAAGAAAATAAATATTTTTATATTCATGAACCACAAACTTTATGTTTGATAATGTGTCAGTTTTCTGTTGAAATCATTCATATTTAGGTTGAAGTTTACATGGTGTGGTAAAACCTTCTATAAAGTGGGTTTGTGGTTTTACCATTTGTGAAAACCATAAAGTAGGCTTGTGAGAGAGGAATCAGAGGATAGAGTTCATTTGCAAATGTGATGATCAATAATTGACTTTTTTTTCTGGTCTTAACAACGCTCTTGTTCCAAAATCTGTAGATAATGATTGTTTATCAAAGCTTACCAGAGGTAGCAACAAATAGTGTCACAAACTGGATTGTAAGTATGTCGTTCAGTTGTTTTAAGCAGGTTAAATGAGTAGAATTTCTTAGTAAACGTGGATGCCAATTTGGTTCATTTTCATTTGATAAAATTTCAGTAACGGAAGACATGGTACGAAAGAGATCAGAACACAATGAAATGCAGATATCAACCCTTGAAGAACTTTCTCTTCATCAGCATGACATAGAAAGGTGAGGTTAGAATTGAGTGCAATAATTTTAGAAGGATTATCCAATGAAAGTTGGGAGGGGGACTTGCACAAGTTTCCTTACTCATAAGAAAATGATTAATCCAAACTTCAATCAAATAACCCAAAGCAGATAACATTTGACACTTCAACAACTGATAATTATGAATGATGAAGATGATTATGATGATACTGATAATGATGATGATGATGGTGATGATTGATGATGATGATGACGACGACGACGACAACGATGACGACGACGGCGACGATGATGATGATGATGATGATGATTATGATGATGATTGATGATGAGGAGGAGTAGGAGTGATGATGATGATGTTGATGATGATAATCATGATCATGATGGGGATAATTATGAAGATAACAACAGCTCATATTTCTTTCATTATGGTGATGATAACCAGTATCTTAATGTTTTGTCCTTTTTTTTGGCAGGATTGAGTTTCTTGATAATTGGTGCAGAGATCTGAAGATTCTTTATCTTCAGAGCAATCTCATTCCACGAATTGGTGAGTCAGTAATTCTAATTTCACTTTAGTTCATAGGATTGATTTAGAAAAAAAAAATTCTTTTAGAACCGATAACATTTTGCATTTATTTTTCCCAAATTGTATGTGAAATGGACTATCTCCTCTAAGACTTAAATACTAACAAAAAATGTTTTTTATTTAATCTCTATGTTTTATCATTTTAACCAAGGAGATATGCTCATCTTCATAATCGATTATAATAAAGGAAATGTATAACATTTTTTGATTCATCATAATCATATTTAATATTATTTCTATTTCTTTCAGAGAATGTTGGCCGCTTGAAGAAGCTTGAGTATCTGAACCTTGCCCTCAACAATGTGGAGAGGATAGAAAATCTCTCAGGTAACCAATGATTTTCTTCTTGATACATAATGAATATTTGGTGTTGATATAATGTTGGCGCTGTTTGATCCAGGCAATAGTTTTTGATATTGTCCAGTCTGAAAACAAACTGTCTGATATTATGTTATATGACAAATAATGACTACCCGTGCTTGTGTAAAGGTTAAAGAAATTATGTATTATTTGGTTAAATCTGGAGTGATCCATTTCAAGAGGCATAGAGAAATACAAAGTTGACTTTATATCAGTATTTTGACTTTATATTCTAGTATTTTATTAATAGTATTTTGTACTATTGCAATCTCAGACTTTCATTATTTTGTGAGTCTGATTAAACCCTAAATTGTAAATTGGACATTTTCGCATCTTATAATCAATGCACTGAGATGCATATCTTGTACATTTTTAATCTGACAGTTAGTCCAGTGACAATTGCCCTGGTTTTTTATTTCTTGCAAAAGGAAGAGTTAGGTTTGTGACAAGGGATATGTTTAAGAAAGATGTGAAGAATCTTGATAGGGTTAATATTAGATTTAAACTTCTGCTTTCTGTACAGATTTTACACTGGAGGAGTTGTCCCTGTAGCATGTGTTGTATATTCCCTATTTACTAAATATTTTTTTTTCTTTTTAGGGTGTGAATCTCTGAAGAAACTTGACTTGACTGTAAACTTTGTTGGTGAACTGACCAGCATTGAGTGCCTCCGAGACAACTACAACCTCAGAGAAATGTAAGTTTACTTAGAACTTCTGTTGTATAATGCATATAGTGGTCAGGTCCCCGATAACTTGTCTGAGTTCGTACCTTTTAAGTGAAACAAATTCTCCCACAAGATACGAAGTAGACAGGACAAACTAATTTTTAGACTACCACAACTGAAAACAAAAGTAACACTTGGTGACTGTGCCTTCAGCTGTGCTTCGTAAAAACTCTTGAAACAGATTATTGCTAATAGAAATACGATCATCTCCATCGGTTGTTGTTTTTGATAGCTTGTTGAAAACTCATTCTTTTTGGAAGCTTTTCAATGATATTTTGTACCCAAATGCCTTATTATAGTAACCATATCCATTGACCCTAACATCATGGCTCAGTAGAGTATATCCATATACTGACTGTGCTATGTCCATAACTTCACTGTGCAATACAAAATTGCAGTGATGCTGGAATGCTTTTGGTATTGGATGGTATTGTAAGCTTTTTTAGGGCAATAGCTTGCAACTACAAACCTTAAGGTTTGTTTAATAGAACCATTCTAGCATCACTCCATAATTAAGGCTACCTGCAGGTTTCATATAATTACTACTTTTTCATTTCCTTTTTCATTTCCTTTTTCATGCTCCTGCTCATTTTACATGATTATTATTAACTCTGTTTTTTTCCTTTATTAATAATTTTCTTTAAGGTTTTTAACTGGTAATCCATGCACAGAATATGAAGGTTACAAGGAGTTTGTAATTGGAACCCTTCCACAATTAGAGGTAAGAATTACATGTAGATTATTGTTATTTTTTAAGTCACTTGGACCAAACTCTAGAATATACTTGACATCAGATAAAACAAATTTCATTATGACAGTGTGTTGGCATTCTGGGAGAAATAAGCCAATGGAAAAGGAAGCCAGTGTTTCTTTAAAATAATCTCAACTTCTGTATCAATTCTTATCATACATTTGCAGTAGTCTGCAAGTACAAACTCATGGCTTCGGTTTTCCACAGTGTGCGAAGTACACAATCACGAGTCTGCTGTTATTGTGAATCCCTCTGTTAAAGAGGTCATGTGTGGCTCAGTGGTAGAGCGTCTGCCCCGTGGGTTCGATCCCCGGCCGAGTCATACCAAAGACTTATAAAAATGGGACCATCTGCCTTCTTGCCAGGCGCTCGGTATTTATGAAAGGAGACGGGTAATAATAACTTCATGTTATGCAGGGCCCGCTGGAAGAGCAGTTAGTTTACAGCTGAATGTGGCTACCCTGGGTAAATAAGACATTATTATTTATTATTATTAAAGAGAGGAGCAATGCAGAGGCAATGCAGTCTTTGATTGTAGACTCTGTATAGTGCATTGCATATGCCCACACCGAATGCCAATGGTATGTGCCTGCAGACTGCATTTGTAGCTTCACTTCGGAATTTTGATGAATGGGTACTGTTTAGATTACTTTCTTATTTATCTATTTTAGAGATTAGATGGAAAGGAAATAGAGAAATCTGAGAAGATCCCTGCTCTTGAAGAGCTTGATGTCATCAGACCTAAGATACTTTATCAATAAAACCAATATAAACTCAAGGATTTTGATTGGCACGTTCCAATCAATTGCAATTTGCGATCAATTGCAACTTTGTACTAATACCCCTTAAACTGACAACTCTGTTTATTTATTTGGACATTTGCATGGATAATTCTCAGATTTTTTTTTTCATTTTTAGAGATTAGATGGAAAGGAGATAGAGAAATCAGAAAGGATAGCAGCTCTTCAAGAACTTGACGTCATCAGACCAAGGATCATTGAGCAACAGAAAGAATACCAACTCAAGAGAGTAAGTGCTGTTGCTTTTTTTTTTTAATTTTCGAACATATATACTTTCGATGTATCATGCTGTGTATGTAAATATGTAAAATATATTTGTTGTATAGATGTTTTTGGATATAAATAAAGTTCAACTTCAAGTTTAAGTTCAAGTTATTTCTCTTGATTTCCTCCACTATCTTTCTTTCTTACTGCTTCCACATATGTTTTCCTTTCTCTCATTTCTTATCTCTCATCTCATTTTGATTGTGTTATTTTCTGATGTTGTACATGTATTCACATAAATTAAGCCTGGCATGGGATGGTTGTTGATTAGAAAATGTTGGTCTATAGTTGTGTATCCTAATCTGTGATTTGAATGTGGATAAAAACTAGAGGAGAATATATAACTACAGCAAAGAAACAACAAAAAAGCCAACAAAACAAAACAAACATTTCAACAAGCAGGTAAAAACGGTTCGAAGAAAATGAGGCAACAAAATATGAAAATAATGATTATTTGAATGACAATAAAAAATCAATAATAAAATATGATAAGAAAAAAAAATAAAAAGAGAACTATTATGAGTGATTTTACTTTAAGTTATAACATCTCAGGACTTGAATGTTTTCACAAATTAAACATGCTCACATGTACTTGTAACAGTTCATGTTCTTCTGTGGGGGTGTAATGATTTAGAGGTGTAGACACTCACTTTCAATCAGAGGTTCGCAGTTTGAATCCCATGCATAGACTGAATTTCCTTTAACAAGATATTCATCCATAATGTGCTACACTTAACGCAGATGATATGAATTGTACGGGCAGGAAAACATTGCTCTTCAATGCCTAAGTGCTTGTTTGGCTGATACATTTATGCATTAACCAGGCAATATGTATAAAACGAATTGAGATATTGAGGTGTAATTATTTCCTTGCTATTTTTAGAAGAGAGAAAAAGCTGAAACAGATGATCGTAAGAAAAAGATCTATGGAGATGAATTAAATGATACATACTTCTCACTCCATTCCTTATACATAATAATTTCACAGGCTCTCTATTATCTTCTTAAATCTTCTTTTTATCATTTTTGTAGGAGAAAGAGAAGGCTGAAGCCGATGATCACAAGAAGGAGAAGGAAAAGAAGAAGGAAAAGGGTTTTGATAAACGATGGTACACCAATATTAATGAAAGGTACGGTAACATCCTTTATTAATTTTAGGGGGTTCAGTTGAAAACTTGTGTTACAATACAAATCAGTAGCAGATTGAAACACATATTTTGACTTCTGCATAATCTTCACTTCTCATGAGACATGCATGCAAAATCATATATATTGATTATACAGTACCATTAATGATTGAAGTAGCCCACAAGTTAATGAAAGACGTCCATAGTCTAATATAAAAACTTGAAAGCATGGCAAACTATTTTTTCCTCAAATTAATTATGAAGATGCAAAAAATTAGCAAAATTACAAAAGAATGATAATAAATTGCAACAGACAGATTACCTACAGTTATGTCAGTGTTCTGAATTAATTCAGTGGATTCATGAAACGAGGTTACACTGCCGAAAGCAATGAAGAAACCTTGGCAGGTATGAAACTCTTATCATCTCATTGACTGTTTTCATTCATTTCTTTCTCTCCCGCTTATACAGTGACTCATCAAAGGAAACCTCAGAGAGCAAGCCCAATAAAGATGATGAAGAAGATGATGAAGAAAAGTGAGTTGTTTTTCCAACAAATTAAGAAATTAAAAAAATTGTTTGCTTGAATTTTTGAATTGCCACTGTACCACTTCTTTACCAATATAATCAGCTTAATATTAAAATTTCCTAGGGTATAATCAAAGATGTATCAAAATTGTTATGAAAGGTAACGTAGAATGTGCTCCAGTACCAATGAATAATCTACAATGTTGAAATCCTCCCATTAATTTGAATTGCCGGGCACTGCTGACTTTTCTTATATTAGGCAGTGCATCAGGATAAGTTGCAATCGACCATAGACCGCTTTGCAATACTGAAATTAAAACCATCACAACCCTCAAGCTAACATATGCCTTTAAGGATATGAAGACGAGCTAATTCTTGCAGCTGCATTGCAAGTACTGTATAAGCTGAAATGTTTGCGATGGTTTTATTTTCGCAAAATTCACAGTCCTAGCCTTGCAAAATTTGTTTGACTCAGTATAATGATGGAAATTCACAAGCATACAAACACTGTCAAAACTGGACAATGACTTGCTAGAATGTTAAACTAGTCCCTAAACCCAAATATATCTGCATGCAAATATATTGGCTCATATTATGTTGCTTTGTCATATTGTTGATGCTTGCATTATTTATGTTGTCAATGTTTCTTTTTAACTAGGTTTTGGAATGAAAAAGTTGGATTCACGCCGGAGTCTCGTGTCGCTCTCAGTGAACACGTGCAAGAGAAGAAGAGAAAAGAAGAAGAGGAGAGGAAGTAAGATATTTGTAATTTATGTAAATTTTGTAAATACCGTACAAAGAGGGAGTTGTTCAAAAGTAGCAATTGATCGCAAGTTGCAGTTGATCGGAACGTGCCAATCAAAATCATTGTTTCATGCGCGTCTTGTTAAATGCACGTACCGTGCGTGAATGAAAATGGGCATTACAATTTGCAAAGTTGCATTTAATTTGCATTTTATTTTGAACAACACCCGCTAAAAGTTCTTATTTTTCCTTGGCATATACCCTATCTATCTATAAATTGATTGATCTTCTCCTTTCTACTTGCTAAGCACCAAGTTAGTTCAGGCATGCACCCTGGTATCCCAACCTGTGGGCATTGGCCCCACAACCCCCTGAAGAGGTGTCAAGCAAGATTTCATAAAATCTTGCCCCCCTCGCCTTCTCTGAGGAGCTGACAAGCCGCCCCCACAAAACCAAAGCAACAAAAGAAAAAAGAACAAAATTAAAGAAGTTCCTTTTTCTCTCATAATTTTGTGCCATCCGCAGAAATTTGTGGTCCTTATAATTTTCGAACCAAAAAGCAAAAGAATATCCAATTAAAAGAGGAGAAAGGTGTAATTGCTCTTATTTCTAACCCTTTTTAATCCAATCCGTGCCATACATGTATTAATGATCTAAAATCATGGTAATTGTACCCGAACAACTTGTTATGGCAGTATCATAAAATTATGTATGCATGGAAAGTGTTGAAATGTCATTTCTGAATGAAATTATAACATAGTTTGTCATGTTTTATATCACAGCAAGAGACAAGGTCCAAATGTTCCCAAGAGAGTTGTTAGACTGGAGACAGACGATGGTACAACACTGAATGTTAATGAAGCCAAGTGAGTAGTAGCCATTTGTTTTATTATATATAATTTTTGTATCAACATGTTGCCAATGTGATAACAAAAATCAATTAGAATCTGGCAGCAAACAAGCAATCAATACTGCATTTTATCTGTGATCTTGAAAATCTGTGATTTTGAAAAATGTATATTGTATTTTTGCTTCCTTTTTGTCATGTGTGAAATTTCCAAGGAAAGCTTGTAAATATGTTTTCAGTTTGTTGAAGAGACCAAAATTTAACAGCTTTCAGGATGATTTATTCTGTAATATCTTGGAGACAGAAAAGCTAAAGGCATGGGATATACAAGTAACTCTGCCTAAGTCGAATCTGTTGGGACCACACAAATCTGTTCGACTTATGAGAATTTTGACTTTGAAGAGACTAATAACACTGGTTTTGTATGATTTGTTCCAGAAAATATATCGACTTAGGCAGAGTTGACTGTACTCCCTTTCTTTCCACCTTTAAGCAAAATCATCGTTTTGTGTGGCTGGCAGAAATAATATGTTAATAATATATAGATTAAAAAAAAACCCACTTTTTTCCATTGTGGTAAGCATTTTTGAAGACATGTTTAAAAAGGGGATTTCAAATTTTACATGTAATTTATTACATTTTACACATCACTTTTACAAATAATTTCATATCATTATGCTATCTGGTAAATGTATAAAAATGTTGTTCCTGTATAGCAGCTGTTTAAGTTATCTGTGACAGTAGTATAAATAAATGCAACAACAAACATTAGGGAGCCATATCTGTCTCTAATCCATTACTCTTTTCATCCCATTGCTCTTCAGAATTGACTTTACTCTGACGGATAATGAGGATGAGAATACTTTTGAGCTAGATGTATCATGCTTCAAACACCTAGACACATCTCTTATTGATGTTGATGTACAACCTACTCATGTCAAAGTTGTCCTCAAAGGCAAGGTAAGAGATATGAAATAATCAAAGCTGTCTGTAATAACCACGAAAGGGAACAGACATCTCAGTAACATTTTTCTAATGGATAGTGAAGAATGCAAAGATGCTAACCTTCCACAATATGCTTGTGAATAGAAACTGAAATGTATATTACGAAACAGGAGAACCAAATGAGCTGGACTTCATTATTATTATTATTATCATTGAATTATTTCAGCCATTATTTAATAAAATTTTGAGTTGACTTTACAAAAACATGTATCATTTTATTTATGTAGTATGTTGGGGCCAAGTATAGGTGAAAATTAAAGCCCAGTGCTAAAGCCTTTTGTATGAATAACAGATTACTTGACCCTTTAGACTATGAATGCCTCCCTTTATTCTGGCATTTTCATCTGATACATCCCACTGCTGACACCAGATGTAACGGAAATGTAAAATTTCTAAAATGTTACTTGAAATTTGTGTAGGTGTTACAGCTAGTTCTTACTGAGGAGGTTCGTCCTGATGCAAGCGAGGCAAAGAGATCGCAGACGACAGGCCATCTTCTGATCAAAATGCCTAAGGTAATGGTATTATTCTTCTATTACAGAGATCAAGCCTTGCAGACAATTTCAATTTAACCTGTTGAATTTTGTAATACACATAGTGTAGGGATTTTCTGGTTCCAGTAGTCAATGGGTTAAACAAAATTTGATATTGTAATTACCTATTATGATGCAATTGGATTGTACTTTATTTCCAGATTTCACCAATAGCAAATGCTGTTGATCATATGATTGGTGGATGGTTTGACATTGTTTGAAACTCACCAACTCCTGAACTGAAAATATAATGGTTGAAGATCTATAGGGATATCATACCAGGGTCCTGTAACATAAAAGATGCAATTAGACTTACAATAAATATTAATCGTAAGTCTATGGGAAAACATGTACCACAAACTTACGATTAATTTTCAATTTATTGTATCTCTTTTGTGTTACAGGCCCTTTGTCCTCTTTATTGCTTAACCTGCCTCTGTGGTGTATAGGTTTTAGACTACTGACATTCAAACCTTGAAACCCAGTTTTGATTTCAGGCAGAGCGGACGGTTTTTCAACCTTGTAAAAAGTTTTTGAAAACGGGAAATATTGCTCTTGGGAGCATCGACTTGAGATGCGTCAATCATTATTCTCTTCTTTTGCATGCTGTGTTTATATATCCGTTCTGAGAAAAGAGGGCAATTTCCATTGTGGATAGATCAAAGCTTAACAAGATCTGAATTGATCTTCATGGTGAAGAGTTAAAACTGATACATTTGTTTAATTGATGTTGCAAGAAAAAATGGAAATACCCCTTATTTTCACACAGGTCAGGGAGTATATCAGACCAAAGAAGAATTTGACCAAACCCAGCGGTACCATAAAGCAAGACAAAAACAGTTCTCAGGTTTCACGAGTAGAGTAAGTTGAAGATTTATTGTTTGATTTCAAATTTTGGGAAATATCTTCCCGTAATGACAAGACGTGCCTTTATGGTTGTTCATATCAGGGAGCATTATGGGTAGTTTTCTTAGTACACACCGGTGCACACATTGTTTACACTGTGCAAAATCACTTCTGTACTAGAAAAACTACCCAATGCACTTTGATATGAAAAAATGTAAATGCACATATCATTTTAGACTATTGACAATCATTTTAAAATAGATAAATTAGTAAAAAAAATATAAATTTACATCCGGAACTTAATTTTTTGTAATAGTATACTCAAAGTCAGAGGTCTCCAAGTCCACTACTTTCTATATTATGTTGTTTTTACCCCTCATAGGTCAGATTTTATCTTAGTTCAGTGAAGATATGTCTTCGTAAAGAGCTAGGGGGCACCAACATTTTTGAGAGGGTGCCAATTTGTTTTTATTTTCAGCTCCTCGAAGGGGAGGGGGGGGGGGTGCGCATGATCCTCCAATTCTTTTGCTCTGTGGTCAATTCAGTTGTGGCTTTATTTGGAAGATTTGGTTACAAATGATTGGAATTTTTAAATTGTTTATATTATTGTCCGAATTGAAGGTAACATAGTAATGTGGTAAATCCTAATTATTCTTTACAGGAATCAAATAGAGAAGTTGGAGGTTGATCCTCGCAGTGGGAAACACGTCGATCTCATGGTAACCGATAGCAATGGAAGACCTGCCAAGGCCCCCCTTCAAACAAAACGTCCCATCGTTGAGGAGAGGGAAAACAGCGACGACTTTGTAGATGATCCGGATGTACCGCCGTTGATATGACAATGGTCATGATGTTTTTTCCTGCTAAGTTTTGGGAATTCTTTCAAGTATTAAAATGGACTTTGAAACTTGTAGAAGCATGGGATTAAATCAATGCTGTGCAGATGATCTGGATGTACCACTGTTGATACGATGTGGGTTAAGATATAATTTTATGCCTCCGTCATCATTAAGTGGTGACAGATGTATTATGTGTTTAGGTTGTCTGTGCATGTGTGCTTCTGAAACTTGTGCCTGATTAAAGCCTCAGTCATGGAGAAGCCCGGAAGCAACATGATTTAACGCCTTTCTTAGTCCACATGAGTCCCTTGTGTCCTGCTGTGTTCAGAAACAGTTCATGAAGTTATTCAGGACTCAACTGGACAAAGAGTTGTGTTCAATCGTGTTTCTCCGGGCTTTTATGCGATGGGGCTTTACTGGGTACACATAAAAAGTGGTCAAATGAAAGCACCAATGTTAGTTAACCAAGTGCAGCTACACTTGAATTTAAACCACCCCATGGTTTAAATCTGGTAACAAAATGAATTTCTGTGAATTTGGCCATTGCGTGCCTTGAAGTGCCATGCTGGACTTCAATAAAATGGGTTGGTAATAAGAACTCTGTTTTTGCGTGGCCAACTGGGAAAAGATTTTTTTCCTAGATTATAAGCTCTATGATCCATTCCATCCATAAAATATCAACAGCCTTGAAATTTGTATTGTCAATTTTATATTTCATCCATAATGATGAGTAGAATACATTTATCTGCAATTCATATAAATGTATTTGAATATGGTCAATTATTTATGAATAAAGGTATTAACTATAGAAATGTGATTTTGAGGAAGGATTTCTTTGTCCACAAACTCTCAAAATGAATTGAAGCTTCATTGTTAGAAGGCTCATGAGATTACAGAGAGCATCAGAGATGCCAACTTTTCCAGAATATATATGAGGACAGATATTAAAATGTAAATACCACAACAGCCAACCCAAATATCATAGCAATAATAGCCATGTGCTCAGCCAAATTAGTTGACATAAAAATACACCTCATAATTATTCTGGAATGGTTGGAAATTCGTAATTACTTTCATTTACACGGGGGAAAAATACACGTTTTTTTTATCAACGATACTGTATGATCAGTAAAGGACATGTGCCCTGTGACGTTTGCGACCATATGACGAAATTTGGGATTTCGAACATGAAGTTTGTCACTTGGGATGCTAAGTTTGTGGCACAGGACGCAGAGTTTGCAACCCAGGACTGGACTAGGATGACAAATTTACATTTTACAGAGGACACAAACTTTGCATTTTTCATCGCAAATCTTACATTCTGGATGACAAAATTTATGTCCCGTATCACATAGTTTTTCCTATATGTAGTTCCCTATTTGTCATCATTACTTGCAAAGACAATCTTCCATGCAAATTCGCAGCTCATTGGCAATCAGTACGTTCTTTTACGTTTGTTACAAAAGCATGCCGGGATATCTTTATAGTACACTTGATCTTGGCGTATTGTTTACACTATGTGAAATCATTTCCGTACTAGATGAACCTCCCATCGTGTTCTCTGATGTGAACAACCGTAAAGGCT
>BQKZ01005684.1:25849-37789 GCA_036244855.1 Temnopleurus reevesii | reverse complement strand
TCAGTGTCGCGAGACCCGTGTTTTTCTGCAAATGCAAGCAAATCTGCCGATCTTTTGGCAATATTTTCATTGTTTTGGGTCCTTTTGCTAAGAAAATTTCCACATTAGGCAAATAAACAACGCTCTTTACGATGGTGATGTCAGATTTGCAATATTTCATCGATTTTGTAGAGATTCATAAGATGTACGAATTAATACGATGCGCTAATTAATGTGACAGCACCATACACATAATTTCACATTTTCTTCTATTTCTAGAAAAGTAGACAAAATTGTACTATTCTCTTCAAGTATGATGTGGACATTTTGATTCTGCATGCATTTTGGAATGAATTTTGTTGATTTATTGTCTACTTTTCTAGAAAAAGAAGAAAATGTGAAATTCTGTGTACAAAGTAAATGGAGCCATTTTGTGCCTTTACATTGCCAATTTAAGGAGCCCATGAGGGGTTTAAATCAAAACTTTGAAAATTCATAACTTTTGAATGGATTGATGGATTTTGCTCAAATTTTCACAGTTTGATCATTGTTTTTTTCTTCATCCACTGAGAGTGCAGCAATGTCTAGGTGAAGTTCCCCTTTAAGTCTGTTACATTTTGGGAAAAGCAATGCACGAAGCAGTTGTAAATAATATTTGTGGTATAACATTAACATACACAACTATTTCTGCCCCAAATAGTTCAAGATACACTGTTAATATGCCGTAGGGTGACATGCATGTATGGTGCTGTCTTATTATTTTCCACATCATATCAATTCATACATCATACATGTATTGATTATCCAAAAATGAAGAGATTTTACCAGTCTGATAATTATCACTTGTGAAGAGGGACATTTTTGCCCAAATTGGTAATTTTTGTAAGGATTGGGCAAGAAATAATGTAAACATCACAGAAAGATCGGCAGATTTGAAAAACACAGGTCTAGTGACATTAATCTGAATGCTTCTAATATTCGAAAATAAATTACTGGTATCTAAATAAGTAAACAGTCATACCATTGGATTGGAATTGATTCCTTAATATTTTGCCGTCAAACTAGTGTAAATCTTGGATCTCTGATGAAATGGAATTTACAATAAATCTAGTACAAACTGTAGTCTACAAATTAATATGCCACAGTTTGTTGACAATTCTCGCCATTCTCCTGTGTTCCGTCAATCGAATGTTGATATCAAGATATCTCTGTAATTCTTTTGTTATATGATTGTTCTTTTAAGATTATTTGAAATGTACAATATGTATTTTTATGTCATGCCAAGATGATCTAAAATAATGATGTATTTCAAGAGATATATTGTGCTAAATTTTACAATCTAAAAATGATTAAGAAAATCTATAGATACAAATGATTGTTACCCCATCATACATTGTAGACAGACCAAACTATGTATCATCATTTGAGATACTCTTTTGGAAATGTACATTTATTTATAGCCATGACTGACTGCTTAAAGTTTTGGGCTTCAAATTTGGATAGTTCTGCTGACAGTCAAATGATGAAAAGAACAAAATGTTTCATCTTTTTAAATGCTGTCCACAAAGACTCAAGTCTACATGTACATGTAGGTCAGGGAGGGCTAGACTTTATGCCGACCTGCTGCACTTAGCCACATTACATTTTTGTTGCAGCATAAGTTCAACCTTCTTATAGAGTCCCATCTCTCTGTATTATATTGTATTTTGGCCCTGACATATCATTGTTTTGATATTTAGAGATCATTTTCTGGGTCCCAAGGACCTTGCTATAGTGAAAACAATATCTTGTCTTATTTACATTTTTTACTGTATGTTTTTTTCTCCATAGTTTGTAGAGAGTGATGATGACGAAGAACTCCTTTTTAATATTCCGTAAGTACATATATTATGAAATTCATAACAATCCACAGATCAAAATGTTTTATTCATTAATATTAAATATTCTATGTTTTTCACATTTGAACCTTTAGTTTGCCCTTTCAAAACACAGCTTTTCTTTATGCTTTATTTCAATTTTCCAATTTTTATCTACAGAGCAGGGACCATGTAGGGCCAGGGACCCCATTGCATAATACTTTTGCCATAGAGAACTCTTACAAAAAATGAAAACTCTAGCAAAGAAAAATTTGTCATAGGCACAGGGAAAAGTATGTCAGAAGTTTGTTAGAGTTTTATGCAATGATTGGAGGGGGAGGGGGGGGGGGGTATTTTAGCAAACTCTGTCACCTTAAATTTGATAAAATTGTCACTTATTGGAATACCCGGAGACTTTTGTACATTGATCTTTCAAAAAGTGAAAATAACAACCCAGTACACTAATATGCAAATTTGACTGAAAGTCAGAGAATTTGCCGAAATTCATATATGATAAAATATATTTAGCCCTATACTCTGTTTTTAATGATATGCTCCAAGATTTCATACAAAATACTTGTTTTTATGTTTTTTATTAGATTTACTGGTGTTGTGAAGCTCAAGGGTGTCATAGTGATAGGAGGAGAGGATGACTCACATCCATCAGAAATGAAACTGTAAGTACAACAATTTGTTTGTTTTTTGTTCAAAATCAGTTGATCCCTTGCAATAGTGGATATGGAGCTTTTAATCAAATACAGGCAAGACTTCCTAAGCCCCCCAAAATAGTTTGGATGCTCTCAACTGATTGACCCTCTCAAAATGTCCCAACCTGAATTAAAAAAACAACTTTCGATCAAATTGAAAAATTGCATCTGTATTACGAGAGCTGCTTAAAAGTTGGTCAACTCCTACGTGCTCATTGGTATGAAGAAAAAGTAAGTGCTGCTGCTGGCAAATATTGTAAAAAGGCTGCTACCTCCCTGTTTGGTGTGCACAGAAGGCTACAACCCCCATAATACCTTTTTTTTTTTTTTTTTACCCCTTCTTGTTAGCAATTTGCAGGGAAGAAACCACTTCCTATTACATTCTTTTGACATTAGTTGACCCAATCATAATGGATAATTTTTTTTCTTCATTAGATAAGTTCAACAATATGAAACAGGTTATTGGACATCTGACCCTAAATTCAGCCATTTTGTGCAGTGGAAACTTGTCATGATTAAAAAGTAGATGAAGAACAATTTTGTAGCTTTTCTTGCCAGCTCCAAGAAGGAATAACGGGAATGCACAATTGTCTCATGAGTTATCCTGTGTGCTTGCAACTTATTTTATCATTGCAATATTGATACTGCACTTTGCTCTGTGTGTACAGAACTGCAAACATACAGTGATAACACATTTGCTACCAGTTCATTGTTTAATTACAATTATTATGATATTTTTTTGCAGCTATAAGAACAGGCCTCACATGACATTTGACGAAGTCCAGTCTGAGCCAGACCAGATGTTTGAGATGCATAGAGATTCAACAGGGGAACTGGAATATGCTACCAAGTAAGTGCGTGATGCAGAAATGCCAACCAAATGATTGTAGAATATTGAATATGGAAGGGATAAGAATTTAGATTATGAATAACCAAGAGTAGTATTGACAACAGAGACCCTGTCTTATTAAAGGGGAACACACCCCTGGAATTATCATGCTCTCATCGAATAAAGAAAAAGCAGATGAACAAAATAAAAATTTGAGCAAAATCGGACAACCCATTGAAAAGTTACAGAGATTTACTGATCCCTACAGCTGATGGGGATCCGTGCAATCGGCGAATTCAACAGAATCTTTGACGTCATGTCGGACAACTCCTCATTCACTCTCTATACAAAATTTCACATTTTCTCCTTTTTTTTAAAGGAAAGTCATCAAAATGCCAATTTTGGTTGAAGTATAGCATTTCTTTATCAATTCTGCATGTATTTTGAAAAGAATCATGTTGCAACCCTACTCTAAATTTTACATTTATCCATTTTTAAAAGTTCTATGTTCAAAGTGAATGAGGAGTTGTCCTATATCACGTCACAGATTCCGTCAGTGTTGCCGAGCAGCAGTGGTCATCAAATTGCAATGAATTTGAAAATTCATAACTTTTGAACTGGTTGTCCGCTGTTGCTCATATTTTCACGATATGTTAATTTGATTTTTCTTCATTCAATGAGAGCACGATAATTCCAGGGGTCGGTTCCCATTTAACCCTATTCCAACTGGGGGGGGGGGGGGGGGGTGATCGCTTCGCCGTGCAAATTTTGTTCACCGCGAGACTCTCTGACTTTTTACTTTCAAGTCTTGCGCAACTTTTAAGACTATTTTCGCGAAAATTGGGCGTATGGTTATGTCACCGCGCATGTCAGACCGAAAATCGCTCAAAAACGGGATTTTGTGTACAAAGTCAATGTAAATTGTGATTTCAGTCAGAATTGATAAAGATGTAGTTATTTTCAATTCTATAGGTTGAAATTAATTCATTTCAGCATAAATATGCTTCAAAAATGTTCTGCAATAAATTTCATCCAAAAAACAATAGAAAACAAAAGGTCGAAAAAACAACGAAATACAAAAGAAATTCATAAAACAAGAAAAAGCATAAGAAGTATCTTGTCGTACCAAATTTTTTTCCAAGTAGTATTGTGAGAAATGATATAGAGAATATTCATACAAAAAATGAGCTTTCTAGGAGCTTCAATGAGTGAAATATAGCAGAAAACAAGATTTCATGCATAAATTTGCATGATTAATTATTTAAAAATAGAAATCATGAATTTTCAGAAAATCAAACTACACAGTCATGTAGATTACACTGCAAAATTTCGGGGCGATCGCACGATTTACGGCCGAGATATGACCCCCACCCCAGTATAAACTTGGTCTGAAAAAGCCCAGTTAAAATAAGGTTAAGGAAGTAAGCAATTAATCTAAGCACTGTGGAATGGGAAGGGGCAGGGGGTACTTCTAAAGGGCTGTATACATTTCCTTTGGTTGATTATTATCATTTTCATCTATATGTTTATATTCATTACAGAGCTGCTCGCTTCAACAGTGTCAGCCATCTTTCCATTCACTTCTCGAAAAACTTTGGAGCAGATACATCTAAAGTATACTACATTGGACTGAAAGGAGAGTTTTCAGAGGTGAGTGAACTTCAAAAGATCACATAATTTTCAAGGGCATTTTTATATGGAAAACTTCTGAGATCTCTGATCGTTGTCTATTCATATCAATATAATTACTGAATGTCATAGGTGTACATCTTGAATTACACTCAGGTGTTATAAATACTTGTAAGGATAGAAAGAAAATCTTGATACTGGAATCTTCTTGTAAAAACTATATCAAGTTGTCTTAGAGGGTGTCTTTCAAAAGTTGCAATCGATCGCAAGTTGCAGTTGATCGGAAGGTGCCAATCAAAATCATTGTTTCATGCGCATACCATGCGCGAATGAAAATGCGCATTACAATTTGAAAAGTTGCTGTTGATTTGCAGTTGATTTTGAACAACACCCTCTAAAGTTAATACATTGTTTGAAACTAAACTTTTTGCAAGCATCTTTTAATCAGATCGTTGTGAGTCCAGCAGTTCACTCAGGATTAACTGAAAATAACCAGAGGTGGAAATAACAATATTTTAGTGAAAAAGTTAATTTTGAGTCTTTAAGGACACTGGAGGAGTGAAAGGGAATGGAAAATGCACATTAAGTTGATTGTGTGCACAGTGTGCATGACTAAATCAAATGGATCAAGGTAAAATAAAGACACTATGGGGGTGTTGCTCAAAGGTTGCAATTCATCGTAAGTTGCAGTTGATAGGTACGCGCCAATCAAAATCATTGTTTCATGCGCGTCTTGTTAAATGCGCACACCACGCGCGAATGAAAATGCGCGTTACAAATTGCAAAATTGCAGTTGATTTGCAGTTGATTTTGAGCAACACCCCCTATGTCATTGTGGGGCCCACTTAGCAAAGTGTTTGTTAGAACTGAAGTGGCTGTGCTTGGGAAATAATGCTTGTTATGGATTACTTTCATTGTTCATATTCATTTTTGTTTCGTTCGTATTACCACACAGGCTCCTCGCCAAGGAATATTGCTGGTCAGCTACGAGGCTCAAGCCAACCCCAAGGATCACAAAACCGATCTCCATGACAACGTCCAGCAACAAATAAGATAGCTGTCGACCCAGGATCTGTAGGTTAGATGATTGGAAAAAGGGGCGGGGTTTGGCAGGTTTGTAATGCATGAAACCTGCATGGAATTCTACCTTTCAGCTACTGTAGAAGCTGAATTTTCGCGATGGTTTTATTTTTACTAATTTCGCGGTGAATGGCATCATGAAAATTTCCACTCTATATGATGCACATTGATTTGTGTACAAACACTGTCAAAAAGTGAAATTAACATCACACCAATGTGTCAAACTGGTCAGAAATCGGAAAAATAACTGTAAGCTAAAATATTGGCTTATACAGTACGAGGCTCAAGCCAACCCCAAGGATCACAAAACCGATCTCCATGACAACGTCCAGCAACAGATCAGATAGCTGTCAACCCAGGATCTGTAGGTTAGATGATTGGAACGAGGGGCGGGGTTTGGCAGGTTTGCAATGCATGAAACCTGCATGGAATTCTACTTTTCATCTACTGTAGAAGCTGAATTTTCGCAATGGTTTTATTTTTACTAATTTCGCGGTGAATGGCATCATGAAAATGTCCACTCTATATAGTGCACATTCATTTGTGTTGAAACACTGTCAAAAAGTGAAATGAACAACACGCCAATGTGTCAAACTGGTCAGAAATCGGAAATATAACTGTAAGCTAAAATATTGGCTTATACAGTATGAGGCTCTTGAAAGCCAACCTGAAGGATCATAACACTGATGGTCATGACAATGCCTAACAACAAATCAGATAGATATTTTCCCAAGAGTGCATGGATAGGTAATGTCTGATTTTGCTGCCACAAGTCATATTTCATGTGTATTTCATCATAAATGTATATGCAAGGAGTTGTTAATGCTGTCCTTTTTTCTCTTTCATGTGTTTAATGCTTGCAACCTTCATTTTAGGGTAGATGAAGAAGGGGAAAAAGGACAATCTGAGCATTTCTGGAAGATTGCCAAGTTTTGGGGTCGACATGTATATTTGTTGGCTGAAATGTCCCATTTTGAAACTCGTGTCTTGAACAAATAAGTTAAGCTTTAGTTAATCCCACTTGGATAGAAACCTAATTTAGATATATTAAAAATAGAATGCAGTTTTTATTACCCTAATTAAGTTCTCCATAGAAACTATCCTCTAGGAGTTTTGATTTTTTTCAGAAAGTGAGAGAAAAAAATATACCATTTCCTCTTAATGCTTAGGATTAACCTTGGATTCTTAATTTAATTTTGCACTTAAACCATCATGTGAACATTTGTAGTTTAATATCTGCATAGTCGATACTGTTTGTTTCCTGATTAGAGTTGTAATAGGCTGGTCTACTAATAGATTCCAATTTTAGCATGTTTATTGCCTACGCGGTATTCTGGAAATCGGTTGATATCACTTGAACTACAAAACTTGTTATCCAGTTTGGATACATTACTTGCTGCTATTTTAGGCAAGTCTTGGGAAAGCTTTAAAGAACAAGCTTTGTGTGTAGAGAATGCATAAAATGTGTTTTTTTTTTTTAAAGTAAACCTGCCTTTTATGTCAACATCCTTATTGTTTGTTTTTTTCAAAATAATTTTGATGCAAGATATTCATATGCTAAGTAAGCTTGATACAAACATATTTTCCTAAAGTGAGAAGTTATTTGTGTATGTGAAAAATATAATCTCGTACTTGGCGAATAAGAGTTGATCGATTTGAAGCATAGAAAAATGAGTGCTTTTTTATCTGTCAGCAAAGTTAAATGAAGATATGAAAGCTCCATCACAAGGAATCCCGAATCAAGCCAATTTCTATAGATGTTTTTTCATCCTCTTTATATTTCTCAGTGTCAAATATTTGCCTTTGCCTCTCTCTCTTTCATTTGTTTGCTATCTTTAAGGATGAATAAAATGATTTATCAAAGTCTATTGATTTGCAGTATAGTCAAACCTGTTTATGTACATTTGTAGACAGGTTCCCTAACACGCCTGTAGACAGGTCGTCACAATAGTCAAGTGGCCGCTAAGATGGGTTTGACTGTAGTTGAAGAGAGATAAATTTTTATGAAAGATAGATCTATATGGCCTACAATATATCTGCTTAAAATGTAGTAATTCTAGATAATTTTGAATAATGTTTTGTCAATTTTTCGATCTGGTATTTTTTGTATGAATTAATGTTTTCAACGAAATTGACAAAGAAAACAAACTCTCTAAAATTGGCAATCTTTTGCCCAAGAGATGTTGAACATCATCAAATTCATCATCTTTGCTCATCATTGTCATCAGTACCATCACCATCACCATTATCATCATCATAAGCCCCATCAATAACATGTTTGTACATGTATTTCGAAAAAGGAGAAAGATCAAGGAGAGTATATTTTCAAGAATTCGTTATGATTTCTTTTAAAACTCTTTCAATTAAATTGAAGGAGAAAACAGGCCTGTCCTCTATTTACAGTTAAAAGAGAACAATAGGATGTAACCTACTACATTGTATTTTTTCAGAGGTGTTTTAAAATTTTCGTTATTTCCTATGTTGTTCTATTTGTATCAATTATTATTTTCAATAAAATTGAAAGAGAAAACAAACTCGCTAAACTTCAGAATCTTTATGTCATAATTAATTCTAGGAGAATTTCTGTAATTTCTGAAGTTTGTCTCTATGTATCGATTATTATTTTCAATGTAATTGAAAGAGAAAGCAAACTCATTACTCACTAAACTTTTGCAGTTTATTCATGTAGTTGTTAATAGTAAGGAGGGTGCAACCCATACATCCATATGTTTCCAAACGATGTTGAAGTACAACAGAGTCTGCCCAATTTGATCTTATTATGACAATATATTCAAGACTTTCTGTAATTGCATAATTCTTTTTAGTGAAATAAAGAGAGAAAATAAAAACCGCAATGACAGTCTGTGCAGAATAAAGGAAAGTAAGCCAGATTTTATTCTTTATCCAAACAATGTGGAACATTGATAAGATTATGTGCTCATGATATTCTGTATTTGTCTAAGTTTGTATGAATTATTATTTTCAATAAAATTAAAAGAAAAAGTAAACCCTTTATACCCTGTGCAGTGATGTATTCATGATGAACATGAATATATATATTTTTAATGGATCAATTCATATTTCAAAAGAGGAATCACAATCGTCCTTTCAGAAGGGCCTGCGGAATTGACATATATATATATATATATATATATATATATATATATATATATATATATATATATATATATATATATATATATATATATATCAATATAGTTATGGTTCTACAAAATGGCTGACAGTGCTCAACCACGAAGGGAGCAAAGTATATTATATTTATAAATATAATATATATATACATGTATTTTATATTTTATACAGAATGAGTTACGAGTATACTTGTATATGTATACGAGTATACATGTATATATATATATATATATATATTAAAAGACGAGACGAGAGAAGCCTTGAAGGTGTGCATTATATATATATATATATATAAAACTAACTTTTGTCCACTTTTTTTGTTGAAAAAGAAGAAGACATGACATTTGTGTACAAACTGAGTTGCCCACTCAAGAATGCCCAAATTTATTACTTTTAGAAGGATTATCTCATTAGTTCAAATTTTCAGAGGTTATTGACAGCAAATCAATATCTCAGGGAAAAAAATTTCTCTTAAAAACGAGTATATGAATTATAAATAGTTACAAATATGAAATATGTATACTTTTTAATTCTAATTATTGTCTAAATAGCATTTGAAAAGTAAAGTCCACTGCTTTAATGGGTTGGAATGGAATTTAATGGATTTACTTTGATACATTTACATTCAGAGCGCTGGTAAATACCACGTAGTTAAGTTTCAAAGTTCATTTTTTAAAATCATGTTTAGCTTATTTCTATCAATTAATTTGATATTCCCTCCATTGCTATCATTGATTTTTGCTGTCACAAATTCAATGCAGTGGCTTTAAATTTGAAAAGTTATTTAGACAATGATTGGAAAGAGGAAGTGTGGATGAACAATAATAACGATACTACACCCTTTCCGTTTTGCGCATATCACTTCTCAAATAGAAACCTGTAAATATTACATTACATCGTGAAAAAGTCTCCAAATATTAGTTAGGTTCACATGCACTTAAAGCTGAAACCTTGCGGTTTTAGAAACTATGGCAAAATACGGAAGCTTACACGTTCAGTGAGAAGGCGAGTTATTCAAGTCGCCTCGGCGCCTTGTTTTGGTCAAAAAAGGCGAGAAGGTGACTTGTACAATCTCGCCTTCGCGTTGCACGTACAAGCTTCCATATTTCTGTCGTATATTCTCCTCGCCTTATGGTTTCGACTATAAGTGTGAACTTTACTAACGTCTAGATTTATCTTTATTTTTCAATTGTGGTGTATTGTCAGAAGTACAATGTAGTCAACGATAATACCCCCTTTCCGCTTTGCGCATATCACTTCTCAAAAAGATTCACACTTAAAGCTGAAACCTTGCGGAACCTTGCGGTTTCAGAAACTACGGCAAAAATATGGAAGCTTACATGTCCAGTGAGAAGGCGAGTTATTCAAGTCGCCGAGGCGTCTTGTTTTGGTCGAAAAGGCGAGGAGGTGGCTTGTTTAAGACGAGAAGGTGAAAAGTGACTTGTACAATCTCGCCTTTGCGTTGCACGTATAAGCTTCCATATTTCTATCGTATTTTTTTCCTAACCTTAAAGGGGAAGCAACCCCTAGAATTGGCACGTTCGCATTGAATGAAGAAAAATCAGAATAGATGAACAAACTGTGAAAAGTTGAGCAAAATCGGACGACCAGTTTAAAAGTTACGAATTTTCAAAGTCACAGAGTTATGACGATCACTGCCGCTGATGGGCATCCGTGTGATCGGCAACATTGACGGAATCCGTGACGCCATACAAAATTACACATTTTTTTTCTCGGAAAAGTCAACAAAATGTTGGCTTTCCGCTTCAGTGAGTATATCATTCCTTTGACGATTCTGCATGTATTTTGAAAATAATCAAGTTGAACCCTTACTCTAAATTTCACATTAAACCATTTTCACATTTTCTATGTAGAAAGTGAATGAGGAGTTGTCCGACATGACGTCATAGATTCCGTCGATGATGCCGATTGCACGGATCTCCATTAGCGGCAGTGATCGACAGATCTCTGTGAATTTGAAAATTCATATTCTTGAACGGATTGTCCGATTTTGCTCAAAATTTTACAGTTTGTTCATCTGATTTCTCTTCACTCAATAAGAACGTGATAACTCCAGGGGTGGTTCCCCTTTAAGATTTCGGCTCTAAACGTAAACCTTACTAATGCCAAGAATTCTCTCTATTCTTTGAATTGTGGTCGTCAAAAGTACATTGTGATCATAATAACAACCAATCATATTCATATTTTTAATTGGAATGTCCGCGACGGACATCAAGGATACTTTACTCAAGTACCAATCGTGTTCACTTAACACAATATAAACTATTTCTGTAAAATAAAGTAGGTCATTGGACAATAGATCCGTATACGCCGTGTATTGAAATGTGCGGACATAAAATTCAAAGACCGGGGTGGTGTTCCACCAAAGACTTTAAGAGTTTTTCTTAAAGTCATGCGTCACTTTGGGAACGATTTGGTGAAACACCGCCCGGGTTCCGATTTGAATATCATTACCAAGGAGCATTAATTTGCGTTCGACTTAATTTTACGGAAATAGAATAGATTGTGTTACTCTTTGATTTCAAGTCTCATACACATGAGGACATGAGAAAGTACTCCAGTATGAGTTGCAGGAAGTATAATCTTTAATTTAATCAGTGCAGATAATCGAAACTAGGGTAGAAACCACCTGACATAAAAGCAAATAAAACATAACCAAGAAATATGAACTGATTTTTTTTTTTTT
>BQKZ01005683.1:25141-35289 GCA_036244855.1 Temnopleurus reevesii | reverse complement strand
ATAATGATTTTTCAGTTTTCGTCAACAAAGCGTCAGTGCAATTTAATGATAAAGCACCATTTACCAAAAAATGCATCAAGATATTCAGCTGTCTTCCGATGGGCAAATGTTGGAAGGTTTTAGAAAACCACGTTGCGTTGTTATCAATATTTAAGTACCAGTCATTTTCCAAAAAACATTTCCTTTGCATTTTTTCTTCCATTATAATTTTCCACAGTGACACGTTGATGTATCAAACGTTTTTTTGTTGATGTTTCCTTATAAATGCGAAGGATAAAATTCCTTTTTGCAAGATGGTAATACAAATTTTATAAGTAACGTTGACGTCTACGCCTGCTTTAATTATGAAACATTAAATATCCAATATATAAATGTCCGAATTATGATGAACTTTTCCCTGGTTAATTTTTCTTGTTCGAGTATATTTATATTCTAGAATTGGTGCTTTACACCCATCAAGAAACTTCTAAATTGATAATCAATTTCCACAAACAAATTTATTTTGATACTGTAGATTTTTTTTAATCACTATTTCTTTCAAAATATATATTTTCACCAGAACGCGGTGGATAGAACATCATATTGGATCGGCGGTTACGCAGGTCTCTCCATAGCAACTCTTTGCCTCGTGACAACATCTATCTTCGTCATCGCTTTTGGCGCTTTACAAGCATCAAGAAATCTTCATTATGGTCTCCTTGAAAATCTTATCCGCATTCCAATGAGGTAAAAATGATAAAGTGACTTATTTTATTATAAAGTGAATTATTTAAAAAGGAAATGAGTAAAACGTAGAAAGTAGAACGCAAAGCGAAGACGTCGTCCTCTGGTAATGGGGTATAACCCTCAGATAATAAATGTAGAACGTCTCGCTACTCCACAGGTATAATGACACGAGAAGTACAAACAAGATAGAAATATCCGTTCCGTAACAGATGTGATAAACACGTCTGTTGCATGGCTCAACGGATTTAGCTCTGAAAACATTCGCTAAATATTTAAATAAGCGCAAGCACCCATTCTATCTACCGTATTCCAATGAGATTAGAAGGGTACCGTAATCTAACATTGTCCCTTATACTTGCTTGTAGTTATGTCAATCTATTATCCTTTATAAGTTATTAATTTACACATGCCAAGCAACAGTCGCAATACGTGCTATATAAATGTAGAATAATTCATGTTTCAAGTGATTTCTATCCGTAGGAACATTTTCGTTGCGGTTGAGTTGCACTCTGCTGGATTCAACTAATTGTGTAGTCAAATTATACTGTTCTGTATTTGCGTTTGACAAAATCAAGTCATATCTTACTAGAATAAATCTCAAGGTATATGATTTATCAACTTCAAATACTTGGTTGTATATAAATAAATAGAATAACAATTACCCGTTATTCCTTCTTTAAAATGATAAGTGATACATTTCGTGATTATGATTAATGTTTGAAGCATTGTCCCTCTTTTCGCTTTTCTCTCTGAAGGTTCTTCGATACGACGCCAATCGGAAGAATTCTAAACCGTTTCTCTAGCGATACTCAGCTTATAGATCAGGTAATGTCATGTTACATCTACTCATGTATTATAATGACAAATCACTTTATCTATAAAGTTATTAATTCGTGATAGCTAGGTAAATAAATTCAACAATGATACAGAAATAAGCCAATTGTTTTCTCAAAGAAGTAACCAATTGAAATTGTTTATGACCAAAAGCGAATCAGTAGTAAATGAAGAACACATACGTGTTGAGGTTCAATGTACATGTCGACGTTGATGCATTAATAAGTCAAATTTTCTTATGTAAATTCTTTTTCTTATTTCACAAACATGTTTAAATACTCTATAAAAAGCAATATAAAGGTAGAAGTTTCTTCTTTATGCCTTAGATTTAGCATTGTTGCTCATACATTTTATTACATTGTGCTTTCTGTGACTCCATATTAATCCTGCAGCCAATACTGTCAAGTCTTTTCTACCTTTTCACAGCGTCTCGTACATTCTCTTCGACTCCTGATCAATCTCGCTGCCAATGTGGTCAGTTCCCTGGTCGTGCAGGTGATCGTCGTGTGGTACTTTGTCTTCTTCTTCATCCCAATCGGTTTCATTTTCATCTTCCTCCTCATGTACTACATCGCGACATCTAGGTAAGTTCACCGATATCTACTAATGTTTCGTCGTTAAAAGACCGGTGAAGAAGCTCCTTATGAATTTTCTACATGCCTGTCGTTAAGACCACAAACCGCCGAGGACCATGGTTGTAGCCATACAACTTTAACAATTCCAAGTTTAAAGTTAGGGAAAGTGGACAGGGTTCAGATGAATCTTCCTTTGGCAGCACACCGCTTTTGGATTAGTGAACTCTCAAACTCCTCTCCAAGTCATTTACAGCCGGTGGAATATAATGAAAAAAGTTGCTCGTTAGCCCGTCAATCTAATTTGACTTAACATTTCCCGAGAGATAATAGATAAATCAATAAAGATTTGATGTTACTAATTTAGTTCAATCAATTTAGATAACTAAATTTAGAAGAAATTAGCTTACGGTGTGCTTCCACCTTTCTTCTTCTTATCGGTTAATTACATGGTGGCAGCAGTGGGATATAATGCAGCTCCATTTAATCGACTGACTTACAAGACACTGTAGAAAATGTAAATTGAAATTTTTTATTTTGCTCATGATAATGAATGTATCCGAAAAGGATATTATTGCTATTCCTTGCTTCTTGATTGTCACCAATAAGTTTTCGCACACATTGATTGTTATTTTTCTTTCCATAGAGAGTTGCAGCGAACAGAGAGTGTCTCGCGGTCACCAGTCTTCGCCCACTTCTCGGAAAGTCTCGGCGGTCTTTCGACGATACGAGCTTATAAAGATGAGAGAAGATTCTTCCAAACCATCATGGATCGCATCAATGTCAACAATACCGTCTTTCTCTATCTTCTCACATCCATGAGATGGGTTGCCGTGAGACTGGTAAGAGAACAACTTTTTTACTTCTTATTTTTCTTGTTGTGCCTCTTCTCCTCCTCCTCCTTCTTCTTCTTTTTTTCTTTTTCTTCTTCTTCTTCTTCTTCTTCTTCTTCTTCTTCTTCTTCTTCTTCTTCTTCTTCTTCTTCCTTTTATTCTTCTCCTACTTCTTTCTTCTTCTCCTTCTTATTCTTCCTCTCCATCTTCTCTTATCTTTTCTTCTCTCTTCTTATTTATATTTCGTTTCTTCTTCATTGTCATATCACTCCTTCTTTATAAATGTTCTCTCCTTGATAAATTCCTTCTATTTCATTCCACGCACAATCATTTTTAATGGAAATACATTGCATCAGCGACTGGAGCACAGAATGTTTTTTTTAACACAGAAATTTAGATCAGGTTATTCTCCTGTATTGTTTTTTAAAGTCCATGTTTTAGCAATACATTAGCATCATAATGTAACACTACCCCTCATTATTTGCAATTTAGATGAAAAGTAGTGAAAAGTTGTTCCTGAAGTATTCTTTAGGGAACTTTTTTTAATGAATGTTTTGCCCATTATTCTTTCAGGATTATCTTGGTGATTTCGTGGTATTCACAGCGAGCTTGTGTGTCGTATTAGGTGCAGCGTATTTGGGTATAGACTCGAGTCTTGTCGGTCTTGCAATCACCTACTCATTAGAGGTAAGAATTAATGTTTTGTTGACATGTTTTTATTTTTTTATGTTTCCAATTACTAGCTTAATAATGTGTAATACGTAATTAGTTGTCCTGATTTAATCAATGATATGACATTGAATATAAATCGAGGTTAAAAGTTCTTCAGATGAAAATATTCATGATATTAAAGATTTCCTGAATGTGTAAGAGATTTGCAAAATCACCCAACTCGCACCTTAAATTATTGCCTTGAGGGTATTTTACAGCTGCGCGGACTGAAAAGTGAGTTAAATTGTACAAAAATAATCTATCCTTGTTCGGGAAGAGGGGAGGGCTTCGCATTTGATGATTATACTTGCATTGAGTCACTTGTTATAATGTTATAAGCTTGAATTTGAGGAAAAAAGAAATCGTTTGAATCGATACGTAAGCATTGAAAAAAATACTTGCCAAGTATCTGAGTAAAAATTATGTAGATTATATTAAGTTTCAGAAGATCTATTTAAGTCATTACCTTTTCGTTTCTCATTCTCCCCTTCCTAGATTTCCCTGTACATGAACTTCGTGGTACGTCAATGTTCTGAAATCGAGTTACAGATGAACGCTGTTGAACGTGTTCGGTTTTACTCGGAGGTTCCCACTGAAGATTACGATGGTATGTGCAACAACCATAACTTGAATCTGGAATTAGGAGGAAATTACTTAAATATGTTTTTTTTTTCATTTTAATATGAAAGCATTAATTATAGTTTTTATAGTGGAAAAATGTCGGCTGAATATGAAAAAAAAAAATGTATAGTTGTCGAATGAAAATTCCACTGTGACATTTTTGCTTCGCGAAATCAATGATACACATTTTTCTTACCCCCCCCCCCCTTTTTTTTTTGTTCTTTGCTTTGATATTACCCACGATCTGCATTTTTTTTTCAAAGATCACATACGATTCTTACGACGCGTGTTTCATTTAACCTGATGATGTTTTAAGAGATTTTTTATACTTATTCAAACGTAGTATGTGGTATATAGACATTGACAGAGTGATCGGAAAGGAAATTTACAATATGTTTTAAGCAGCTCTCCTACGTTTTTATCAACTCTTCTTTATATTAGTTCAAATTAGTTGGAACGTTCAAATATTTTAAGACAAATCGATGAAAACCTAATGATGAGCAAAGTGTGAATAATTTTCACTATCATTGACAGATTACTTTCGTCATCACCCAATACTTCAGTCCATAAAAATTACCTTTCAACCAAGTTAGTTACATCTCATACATGGCATGTTCTTCAAAAATTGATAACTATGATATTTTAACCGTGTGACGTCTTTCTTGGAACAGGTCTGGAACCGCCACCCGATTGGCCCTCTCGTGGTGCGATTGAACTAGATGGTATCTGTGTCAGATATGCAAAGGAACTGGATCCTGTATTACATGATGTGACATTAGACATACCATCACAGGAGAAGGTAATTTTTGTTTTGTATTTTTTTCGTTATTCTTTTCGCGGTGAGGAAAGAAGGATTTAATATAATATGTATGACTAAAATGACTGATAAATGTTAAGGACTGAGATTTGCTCTACTTATTTGCAGATCCAACATATTTTTGAGAATTGAGATATTTTGCTTTCCAAATTATTCACTCTTTGATAGGGCCAAATTCAATTTAATTCATCTTTCAAACACGCAAAAATAGTCATGTTAAGATAAAAGATTTCATACTTTATCCATGCTGTTTTCCATTCCTTGGAGGTATGTTTCATACTGGTCTTTTTATCATTTTATGCCTCCTCCTCGTATGGTTGTGCCAGAGACATTATTCAATAATCACTTTGCATCTCCATTTTCGTTATAGCTTGGAATTTGCGGCAGAACAGGGAGCGGTAAATCGTCGCTGACGCTGGCTCTCTTCCGAATGATTGACACCTTCAAGGGTCGGATAATGATTGATGGGATTGATATTAAGTCTATTCCACTTCAAACACTCCGACAACGCATCTCCATCATCCCTCAGGATGCTATCCTTTTCACTGGAACCATCAGGTAAGGAGATGGATATCAAGGGATGAGGAACAGGAGGAAGAGGATGAAGTGGATGATAGTGGTGGTGATGGTGATTCCGATGATGATGTTGATGACGATGGTGTTGGTGGTGATGATGGTGGTGGTGATTATGAGGATGATTACACTAATGTTGATGATGTCCTTTCTGAAGATGATACTTTACCAACGCATGGCCATCATCTCACAAGATGCGATCTTATTCACGGGAACCATCAGGTGAGGAGATGGATAGCGAAAGGAAGAGGAAGTTGATAACGGCGGCGGTGATGGTAATTGTGATGACGATGGTGTTAGTGGTGTAGATGATGGTGGAGATGATTATGAGGATGGTGATGATAATGATGACGTGATGAGGATAATGATGATGATGGTGGTGCGGATGGTGGTGATGATGAAGCTGATTATGATTATGATAATGATGATGACGATGATTATGACGATGGCCGTAAGGATGGCAGTTATAATGGTCATGATGATGATGGTGATGACGATGATGAGGATGATGATGATGAATACTATAATTAGGATATATATATATATAGATATATATATTAGGATGGTGATAATGGTTTGAATATTGATGATAATTTTGATGGTGATCGTTGGATCATAAAATTATCACCGATGTTTTTGTCTTTCAGATACAACCTTGATCCGAGTGGTGTAAAAACAGATAATGATTTGTGGGAGGCCCTCAATGTCGCTCAGCTGAAGGAAGTCGTCTCCAATCTTGCCGAGGGGTTAGGTAAAGAATATACATTCTTACTATTTCAATTTTAAAATGTTTTATAATCAAACCATTTCATTGTAGAAAATGAATATTTGCATCTGCTCATTGAAAATCCCTATGGGATGTCAGGGTGACTTGGGTAGTTGTAGCATCATATATTGATTACTTTACCAAAGTCATCGTCAGTTTTGATGGGAAATCAGACGAGAGAGAAATAATCTCGATATGTGCCACCCAAAGTTGGAATATACAGAAGCATAATCCTGTTTTTAAAATTCTTCATGGTACCAGATCTGGCCTCCAGGAAAAGTGGATTTGGTAAACTTTTAGAGGACTTTTCCTTTGACCCCACCATTTGGTAGACGTGTGGATTGTTAATATATATTAACGACATTATATATTAACGACATTATATTCCTAATCTCTGGTCATCATTCAGTTTTATTACGTTAATGAATATCTTTCTTTCTTCCGATTAGATTATGAGGTGACAGAAGGAGGAGAGAACTTCAGCGTTGGTCAGCGTCAACTCTTCTGTCTTGCGCGGGCTTTCCTCAGACAATCCAAGATCGTTGTCATGGATGAGGCAACTGCTTCAATTGACCAAGAAACGGTAAAAAAAAATCTCGAAATGTGTTTGAAATTGGACAATTGTTTTATGAAAGTGATTTATGTAGTTGAATAACCATGCCGTGATTGACATTTCAGCGCTATTTCATATGAATGATTTATGCAAGTTACAAGTCAATGACATTGAATTATACCCCTCGTAGAAAAAATCTGAAGACGCGAATGTGATAAACCAGTAACTATGATTCGTCAGTGATTCTACGAAAAGGCATAGAGGGATTATTGCATGAAATCTTCATGGAAACAAAAGAAATCGCAAGGAGATGTTATAGATTAAGTTATATTGAATTGAAACGCATTTTGGTGATTGCACCTATCGTTCTGTCGGGGTTTCATGGTGTACAAGCAGCGATCGCTAACAATTGGCAAGGTACGAGCAATACAAACTGATATATATTAAAATTCTTCCGCATTATGCATCATATACTGTTAGATTTTTTGTAATATTTGCGCCTTGCTTCTGTACGAAGTTCAACAATTATGGATTTAAAATTCAAGGATATTTGTGAGTTTGAGCGGTCCATCCATGATATAAGAATCCTTTATCTCTATCTTTACAGGATTCTATTCTACAAGATGTTGTGAATGACATATTCAAGGATAGGACAGTTCTCACTATTGCCGTAAGTATTAAAGAGATATGTCGCGTATCCAGTTTTTCGATTTCTTTTTGTAGGAACCGGATGGCAATGATAAGTAAAAAAAAAAATATGTATAAAAATAATATGATTTAAATTGTAAATAAAAATGTGTCCTTTTATGCTCCATTTTCATTCATGGGCATAAAGCACCTAATCTTTTTCTAATGTCACTGAACTTTTTTTAGATTACATTTAAATTTCGCAAGTTTTTTATGCCATAAGGATTTAATAATCACTTCATACGATCTTGAAAACAGATATGAATGATTACAAGTTATTTCACGAAGATGCTTTACATAGGGGTGAACTAAATTTGTTGAATGCCAAATAAAACAAAGAGTGAACAAATAAGGGACAATTGAATAACCTTGTGGGATCACACACAAAAATTATAGCTTAGTATTAATGATTTATGCTGAGCAAACTAAATTGAAATATCATGCACTCATTTTTAGCAGTAATCTTGAAAGGGCTTTCTTTCATTCCGCCCGCAGAATTACTTTATTCAAACAGCTTTGTTTAAAAAATAATCGATGAGAAGTTACTAGTTCGTTTAAATATCTTCTTCTTTATTCTAAATTTCCTTACAGCATCGTGTAGCCACAATTATAAACTCGGACACTATCTTGACACTAAATGATGGCCGCGTAGCAGAATTCGATTCACCAGACGAACTCTTACAGAGGGACGATAGTATATTTGCTTCTCTCGTAAAGGCGGGAAAGTAATCACGTGATGTTGTGATCTGTCACGTGATTGAAGCGGAAATGAACTTGCATATCACGCTTTCACAACTCGACATTCACTCTTAAATGAACGATGGCCGCGAAGCAGAGTTCGATTCACCAGACGAATTCTTACAGAGGGACGATAGTTGTTTCTCTCGTAAAGGCGGAAAAGTAATCACGTGACATCGTGACCTGTCACGTGATTGAAGCTATCACAACTCGATATTCACTCTTCTTGAATGATGACTAGTGTGACTTTGAGGAATGAGGATTGATCCATTCATCCAATTTGATGATATTTTGGACCCGATGATGCGCACGACAGGAAGGAATGATGTTGTGATTTGCTCCACCGTGGTGTATTTTTTAATTCATAATCGTGATGGGTATTAGTTTCTCGCATGATAGGAATCTACATAACGTTATTTCCTTAGATTTTTCAAGTCTTATATTATTTTTTTTCCATTTTACTCTTCATAAAATGGTCTCGTGTTTATATTGCCACGTTGAAAATTATCCTGGGTCAAATTTGTATAATTATACTTATATCGTAGCTGCAATAATGTATGTCTTATTAATTCTTAATTAAATGCAAGAACTGAAATGATCATGATATTCTTTTTTTATCGATATCTGATATACATAATTATATGCAATGCATTAGTGTATCGTAAATGGAATGTATGTATTTTATACTTTTTAGAGTTTTCTATATTAAAATGTCATGATGTGTATATTTCTGGTCAATATCAGCATGTTTTTCAATTATGTACTACTATTTATTTTATCAGCTTTTAAGCAAAATGCTTTTATACTATTTTTTATGCCTCATGTGCACAAATGCTCTTTGAATACAATACCTAAAGTCCTGGTCACAAAGGACCCCGTAAGCAACACGATTCACCCCGACTCTTTGTTAATTCACAGTTAAATGCCTCAGAACAACGAGTCGGGGTGAATCGTGTTGCATCCGGGGTCCTATGTGACCGGTACTTTACACAGGAGCGTACATTCACAAATTATAAACCACCTGCTTGGAAGTTCTTCTTTAGGAAGCCATCGGATTTTAGATTCCAATAATTCTAGATTAGACCAGGATTGTCTTATATTTATAATCCCCCACTGAACATCCCCCTTATTTTCTATCGCTCTCTCTCTCTCTCTCCCTCTCTCTCTCTCTCTCTCTCTCTCTCTCTCTCTCTCTCTCTGTCTTACGCTCGGTCGGCTCAAAAATCCAACTTTGTGTAACTTTGGAGGAAGAAATCGAAAATTCTCGAAAAAATTATGCTTTGTTGTATGAAATGAGTGAGAAATGGGCTTGTTTAATAGGATCATTTACCTAGATTTGAAACAAGATTATTGAACTGATACTTCAGTTTTAAAACAAAAACAAAATCAAATTCGGATTACAACTTTTGAGCAATATGTGATGTGTATTGCATGCAAATAACCGATATTGATAGTGTATTTTTGCGTTATTTGGGAAATAAATTTACTAATTCAAGATACATGTTGATATCAAGGAAAAAATGTAGTCTTTATTTTATTTGGTGATTGAGTGCAGAGACCATGAAAGGTATTAAAAAGGTTTTTTTTATTTCGGATGGAGGGCCTGTGTAAAGCCATTTTTACGAACTCTCATAGGCTTACACGTATTAACTGAAAAGTGAGTGTTGCGGACCCCCGTCCGTAAGTGAAAGAAGTTGTCATCCCCCCCCCCCCCCCC
>BQKZ01005683.1:0-11841 GCA_036244855.1 Temnopleurus reevesii | reverse complement strand
TTCTACAATCTTTGTGCAGTGTATGTCCTAATGAATACCACAAAGCCAAAGGCACAGTCTTAGTCATAATACGGAACTTAAGCAAGAGGACGGAAGTGCTGATCAGAACGTTAGCTCTGAGGTCCGTTCCACAATTAGTGTTGTGTTGGTAAATACATTAAGCATTGCCAACGTGAGAAGAGGATGGTATAATTCGAATGATTGGGACTACACAAACTACATTTAATAAGATCGGTATCAGGGTGCTACAAGAATTTTTTTCACCAGTTGCCCAGTCGGGCAGCCAAGTTTTCAAATCACTTGCCTGAACAAAATTTCCTTTGCCCCAAATTGATGGCCTATGCCAATTTGTGCATGTAGATGAAAACTAGAATAAGCTGCTACTTGCCCTTTCGGGCAAGTGACTATTTTATTTATTTGCCCGACAGCTTCTTTTTGTTTCCCCGGGCATGCGAGCAAGTGGGTTTGTAGCGCCCTGGGTTAGGCTGGGTATTTATAATTCATAAATGATATGAATCTTCTTCTTCTATCACGCAAACAGCACAAACTAAAGATGCATTTTATCGACATAAGACTAGCAATAACTTACCATTTCAATAATATCCTCTGACTGCATCGTGAAACATTGAACTTAAACTGCAATTCTCACGCTGAACTAACCAGGCTACGAATGACTTGGATGATGACGTAAACTCCGTCATCACACTAGCGTCTTGATGAGAACCTTATTCCTGGCGAGGACCGTCCTGAAATAATGTTCTCGACCTTTGAGGCCCACTAGACTTTCCCGCGCTTGAGAGATAACGTCCTGATCAGCCCGTCCGTCCTCTTGCTTAAGTTCCGTAATATCACTGCAAAAGTCAGCACTAAACACACTGCACATGGTGACTTTCTTTGTTGTATGGAGGAGACAGAATTTCAATGTTAGAATTTTTTTTAAAACTCCAAACCAATGGATTTTTCTGTCTAGGCTAATCTTTACAAAAGTTCATCGTGTTCATTCAATAGTTTAACTTCAGATACGGTGAGGTAGGCGTCCAGACGAGTTAGTTATCCTGATTACAGTTTTTTTTTTAATTATTTAAAAAAACAATGCCTTGAATATTTTAAGAATTTCTTCAAGATAATTGCTGATAATAATCCAAAGGACAGATTCATGATTTATATGGTTCTTTGATTGATAATAATTGGTGCACAGTTTTGAAGAGAAAATGCGAGTTTATGTTTGATGAGCATCCGGACACCCAACCCCCCATCGTATGATAGTTTTCTCAATCTAGACTCGTTAGTGTTTATGATAAGATATTTCTTGATATACACAAATCTAAAATTAAAATCTATTGTAACACTTAGGATAGAAATGGATTACAAGGACCTTTTCAAATAGAATGTTGATTCATATCATAAGGATTTTAACAGAGATATTACAATATCAAAATTTGTTTGATGGAATGATTTGGTCATGTTCCTGTTGGTAGTCACTACTGTTAACATTCTATCTTCGTCTATGCAGATAGATAGATTTCTTCATGACTTTCCATCTTCTTTCACTATGCCGATTTGAACTTTTAATATCGATTATAGAGAGAACAAAACGAGATGTCATCATTTAAGGAATTAACGGATCCTACAAGTGAGCTTGCTGGACTCCAAAGGATATCCCTCTCAGACTTACATCCATCCGTGTCTCTCTCTGACAGATATGTGGAGGTAAGGTTAACTTTTGATTTAATTTAACTGGACTGGCCCCAGAGTACTTGAACAAAATCCTTGCAATCATGATAGAGAAATCTAATTCATTATTAATTTTGATTGTGCAATCCCAGTGTCAACATTGATAGTTTTTGATCACACAATTTGTGTCATTTATATTTATATACAAGATGTTAAGTCATCTTTTTTTGTTTGTCTTGATTTAGTTTATGTATGTGAATATCCATTGATTTAATCAACTATTGTTAGTGCTGTATGTACCCAGGATTATCCTTCACAGATCTTGTTTCCTTTACATTGAAAGACCCTTCTTTTTTCTTCTTAATTACACATCCAAGCACCATTCATTTATACCCAATTGGATGAAATAAGGAATTTATAGTTCTATTCTCTTCCTACTCATATTTTCAAAACAAGGAAAGATCTTTAATAAAGTTATGTTATATTCTATACTTTACCGCAAAAGTATTACAAATCTGAAGAAATTCTCGTCTCAAATATGACTTTCTCTTTTTGTAGGGTAATATTGTGGAACGTAGTCCTCTCATTGATAAAGGAAATCTACCAGTGTTGAGGATCACCGTAAACGATTCAACATCAAGCATCAACGTGTATACCTTTGGTGACTTTGCCATAGGGGTCGATGCCTACAAGATTGGGGTAAGAAGAGTGGTTTTGCAACACTACCATAGAATCTTTGATGTACTCAGAATGAGCAGAAGGGACAAAAGAATTAAGACAAAATAATCAACTTCCATTCAAGCCATCAGAAAAGCTCTCTTTGCACAAAAAATAAAGTAGTTTCCCTGTTAATTCAGCTAAAAGGTGCAGCACTTATTTCACAGTTCTCCACGGAATAAGAGGGAAAGAAAGTTCTTATGTGTGCATCTAGCTATTATAAATGCCTGAATGGTAGTTGCTTACTTTGCCTAATTACTTCGTCCCTCCTAATTATTTTGTCCCTTCTACTCGCCGAGATTAGCTCTGCCAATACAAAGTGAATAGGAGAGTTTTTTCGCTGGAGTCTCAATATTTCAAAATTCATTATTTTTCAACAAATTATCAGATTTTGCTCATATTTTCAAAATTTGTTCACATAGCAGCACAAATGTGTGCAAGTTGCCTTCTGGCTGTTGAAGTGTCTTTGTTTATACAGCTGAATACATTGTTTATCTCGGAGCAATATTGAAGAAATTAGCCTGCATTACTGAACTTGTTTATTGCTAATGAGGGCATTGTATTTTGTAATTAGTATCACAATGTATGTATTTACTGTATTAACTATTCTCTTATTCTAGGATACCATCTACATCAGCAATGCTGTAATCGAGTATTCCCACACATCTCGACGTGATGGACTCCATAAATGTCATCTGATGGTTCATAAAAGCAGAAGTCGTGCTATGGTTTGGGTAAGTCCTAATCGGGTGTGTTTTTTTTTTTTTCACTGTTCAATCAAGACAATATGGTGTTTTCGATTTTAGTCAATTGTGACCTTGACAAATGAAATCGAAATCTCCATATAGTAATACACGTACCTGCCAACCAAGATCGGGCTCCTCCCATATTACCCATCATTGGTATCAACATCTTTGGACACCTGTAGTTATTCAGAATACAATAATGTCATTGCACATCCACCTTCTCTGAATACACCCTTTTGTTTATAGATAGCATCAGTGGACAAAGAAAAATGCCCTGGAATAAATAGCGTTTCTGGTATCATGAATATTTGTATTTATCAACAATACATTTGAAGAAAAGTTGTCATGAAATATTACTGCAAAAGCCGATATTTTACCATACATAGATTTTAGAAAATTCCATGAACTTCAGATTTTTTTCACACATTAGCAAGTAGTCATTTTCATATCTTAAAAGATCATTGTACATTTATCTATTGGCAGTAAGTAAAAATTTTAACAAATTCATGATGGCGAATTTAACGAAAATAAAACCCCCAGGGAAAATTTCAGCTTATACAGTAATTGGCATTCAGTTGTTAACAAATTCATAAATCATTTGATCCCATACTCAATCTGGCTGAACAACCAACAACTTGGCATATATGTTTTCAGCAACGAATAAAACGCGTTGTATTGAATATCTTTGTTGTTGTTGACAGGTTTGCCCAGAACAAACATCAGATGACAACACAACTAAATCTACCTCAGCAGCCAGTACAAGTACGACAGCCAAAGACAATGCAGCCAAAAACCAAGGGACACCAGTGAAATCCACTGCAGGCGGGATGACCGCCATCATTGCAGAGTCGTCTCCCACAAAAGTAAGAGATTTTTAGCAGACTACATGATCACTATGATAATAGCAACTTGGTCGGATAACTCAATCTTGTATTATCCTATCTCTTTGAGATCATATGTCTCTGGGAAATGCACATTATAACGAGATTCCCCATTCTACTTCTTGGCCGGGTTGTCTCGGAACCTATCAACAAATTATCTTCTTCATGTCCATTGGGCTTTTGACGCAGCTTTCGTGTTTTCTGTACGAAATTTAAAAATTTAAAAAAAAATTACTTTCTTGATTTAGAATCTATTTTTTATGCCCAGAATTAGAGGAAAAGTGCATGAATATTATCTACATTACCCCAAATATAAGCAACTGAGCCCCCACCCCCCTCCAAAAAAAACAGTAAGGAGTAATAATTCACTGCATTATATTCGATAGTGGATCCAGGAGGGTTAGGGGATACCCCAACCCCTTCCTGTGTAGCCAAGAAAACAGAATTGGTGCAAAAAAAAAAAACGATTTATGATTTAAAACGATTTTTCTACTGCTTTTAATGTTGTCCATCGCGTGAGTAGGTAAACTCAAGGGGTTGAATTTCTGTGTGAAATAAATAGAGAAAAGAAAAATCGGAGCAACTTACTACTCGTCTCACAAACATCTCCGCTTTGGGTTTTGATTAATTATGGATCAAATTGTTCATGAAGTGAAGTAAAATAAAATTGACATATGATGTACAAAATATTGACGTAATTAGGGAATTGCCCAAATTATTACTCTAATCCTGTTTTTTTTTATCTTCAGACTAATAGAAGCTATAAATACACTCTGCTGAATGATATCAAGGAAGGAAATAAAGTTGATCTTTATGGGGTTGTCAAATTCTTCAAGCCACCATACAAGACAAAAGGCCCAGGTTAGTACAAATTTTTTTGCCATTTGCATCATTAATCAGTCCCTAATCGAGCATATTTCTGAAGAGAGATTTTCAAATTAGGTTATGTATTTCATAGATTCCAAGCAAATTATCCACAACATACATTGTCCATTCAAAATAGGAGTCACTGTAAAGAAATATTTTCAAAAAAATTTTTCTCAAGTGGATTTGCCCATTTACATTGTATCTTTAACTGGTAGTATTTTTATGCCTCCGCCACTGTAAGGGTTGTCCGTCCGTCCTTGCGTGTGTCCGTCTGGACGTTGTTACCGTGATAAGTTCAGAACTGCTGGACAGATTTTGACCAAACTTGGCTCAAGTATGTATAAGCATGTGAGGATGAACTGAATAGATTTTGGGTTCAATGGGTCAAAGGTGAAAGGTCAAAGGGCATAAAACCTGTTAAAAATCACCCGAAATAGCTTGTTACTGCAATAAGTTCAGAACTTGTGTACAGATTTTGACCAAATTTGGCTCAAGTATATATAAGCATGTGAGGATGAACTGATTAGATTTTGGGTGCAGTGGGTCAAAGGTCAAAGGTCACCATGCAGAAAACTTGTACAAAGTCAACCGATATAGCTCATTAGTCTTATAACTTATAACAGAAAAATTGAACAAATTTCTTTCAAACTTACAGTGTGTAGCTCAATTATGTATAAGCATGTGAGGAAGAACTGATGAGACTTTGGGTTCATGGGGTCAAAGGTCGCAGTTCCCAAAATTTGGAAAATGTTTTTGATTTCTGATGGCATGGAACAAGCCGTACCCATCTTTCTGATTATGTGATGGCGGAGGCATGAATTTTGACAGTGCGCGGTCGAGGATTCATCTAGTTATCTGATGTTTTGAATGGAATCCATTTTCTATTTGCTTTTCTGACCAGTAAATATCTGTGTGATCATTAGCTCACGCCTTAAAGCCCAGGTACAGATTTGGTAACGATGAAGAAATGTAAATTTCACCGGATGTTTATCATGACATATGTATCTTACACACATTTCGAGACCAAAGCATATTTTTTACGAACTGATTCTGTTTAAAAATTTGAATTTGACCGTTAGACCATATTTAGCGCCCTCTCTTGGTAATATGAATATTTTGTTTGTTATCGGGCATAAGCAAGGTTATTTCTGAGATTTGACAAAAGAACGAAACTAGTATACGCGAAAATTAAATTCTGAAATTTTCACCCTATTCTGTGCAAGAGTAGGTGTCCTTTATCGCATGAGAAAATATTGAATAAGTGTCGGGGTACACGACGCTGAGATATTTTTCACATTTTAGGTTATTTCTCCATCAGAACTCATTCATTTCTTTACAAAATCTCTTGTGCGATATATTAATGATACTATATTTCATTCATTAAGATTTGAAGACAAAATCTGGAGACAAAAATGTTCGCTTTTACCAAAACTTTACTTGGGCTTTAACATCATGATAAAATCTAAATAAATATAATGTATCTTTTACATTTACATCACAATGCTTTTTAAAGTTTTCTCTTCTCGACTTCTGTATGTGTATGATCATCATAGGCCTTGTGAAATAAGCATGCTTTGAAATGTATCGACTTTCACAATGATATCAAATTGCTTTCTTGTGTTCTCTTTCAGACTACTGTATGTCTTTGACAATTGTAGATCCCTCTCTGCCGCAAGATAAACAGGGTTTGAAATGTGTCATTTTCAACCATGACATCGAGAAGCTTCCCAAAGTACATAGCATCGGAGAAATCATAAGACTGCACAGACTACGGGTAAGGGGATATAAACACAGTCATGGAGTTAATATACTTTCCTTATCCGCCCTGCCTCTTGCTCTTTTATAATGATAATGACAATAATTGTTGCTATTTTTCAGCACATAGGTCCACCTAATGGTGCTCATGGCATGTTAGAAACAAAGACTAAGAAACAAATAGTAAAAACATGGAGAAGATAAAAAGAAATAAACTTTATTATTTGACACACTGAGATTTTGTCTATTAGACTCAAAATAATTTTTAGGAAAACAATAATATATTATGTTTTAATATGATTTTATAAAAGATCGACAGATGACGAGGCGTTGTTGGTACTGGTCGAGAGCACATCATGTGATGTCGATTTTAAACTTTATATTTTCGCTATTTATCCTCTATGTCAAAGACCCATAGCAATATGCAATGTGCTACGCAGACGTGCACCCTTTAATCAGCTAAACTTACTGGAGTACCTAGAATGCGCAAACGAGCAAGATGATCATCAATTCAAATTTGCGCATGCCTTGGACACTTCATACGATGACCTGACTTTTCACCGGCAAAGGTGAACACTTTTGATCCTTTGCCCTCCGTAAAAAATCGTGTTACCCTGTTTCTCCTCCTCAGAGGACTAGTCCTCTCGATAATTTGTCTGACGTGATTTGTCCGCCGGGGAGGTGTCCTCAGGGACTGAATTTAAAAATTTTCAGGAGAGCTACAGATAGCTCTCCTAGATGCTCTTAAGGAGAGTTTTAGGTGAGCTAAATTGGGTCTTCATGTAGTAAAATTGGGGTTACAAGGGGCTTAATAAATCACTCCCCAAAAAGCATTTAAGGGGAGCTTTAGGAGAGCAATCGCTCTCACTCCCCTTAAAATGTATTCCCTGTGTCCTATGTCAAACTTTCACTTTCAATTGAAGCTTCGTGGTTTGTGGAGACTTGGGCAGTAGTGTACTGTTTACTCAAGCTAGAGGTGCATCAAATAGGGGACTTGAACATTTCATGAAGGCGAGAAATCTTGAACAAATCTTGGCATAAATGTTCAGAATTTAATGAGAAGTGCCTTTAAATCTGAATTCATCATCATCTTGAAGGTGACTTGGCATGTTGTTCAAGTCTTGTATTGGATGCACTTTAGTATCAAATGTGCCATGAAGTGACTACAGTCAAACCTGTCTACAGTGGCCACCCCAAGGGAAACAGAGAAATTGGCCACTGTAGACAGGTGGCCTCTATAGACAGGTTCTATAACATGCATTTTCACCAGGAGGGAATCAATTAAAGTGGCCACTATAGACAGGTGGTCACTATAGACAGTGGTCATTATAGACAGGTTTGACTGTAGTTGCAAACACTTAGATTGCAACTAGGAAAGGTGGGCATTACACACACATGACATTTTTCCATGTTGTCTGTTTTATTTAGATTCAGAGGTACAACGGTGAATACCAGGGAACCAAAGGGGATGGCTTCTCCAGCCTAGTCTTTGATGGCAAACCCAACGCTCCAATGGAACCAAGATCATCTTCTCCAAACTACACCTTGACAGAAGAAGACAAGAAACAGGTAAGAATCTTTGTCACCCACGGTGATGAATGAATACCAGATACATCTTGACATAAGAAGATATGAACCAGGACAGAATCTCGGTCTTTTTAGGCCAACAGAAAAGATTTTGTAATGCGCCCTATCGACTGTATCTCTGTAAAAGGCTAAACCTAAATTTGAAAAAAAATTCACTCAAATTAAAAAATAAAAATAAACTAGAGCAAATTCAGCTAGTCTTTTTCAGAGGGTGTTTGGCTTTTCCCTTCCTCTAAAGTCTAATATTAAAAAAAAACCTTGCCTTGAACTTAAGTCATGTGTCAAGCTCCATGTGTGAATCTTGAATGTTACATTATCTGCTTTAACTTCTGAAGGGGTCATCCATGAGATGTTGGACAAAATCTTTTGGAGTTAATTTTCTGTCATGGAACAGTACACAAATTTATTTATTATTTTACCTTGGACACCCTTATCTGCTAATTTTTTTCTCGACAGGTAACAGCCTTACGAGAATGGGCCTCTCAGCAGACCCTAGTGCCTCTGGCAGCCAAATGCTGGACTCTCTCTCAGATCGTTTCTAGAGAGTACTTTGACCTTAAGTGCCAGGTGGTTGCCGTGGCGATTCTCCCAGCTGAAAGCTGTGTGCTCATTAAAGTTTGGGATGGAACCAAGTATAAGTGGTAGGTGGAAAAACAGATTTCGTTCAAATGCTAGCTCGTCTGTCAATTTTTCACATGATTTTGTATTTTTATGAAAAAATAGATTGTCGACGATTAAACTATGCAACTATTAGATGTTGAGAACCATCTTAACCATTGCCATTTATATTATTTGAGGCAAAAGTGGGGTATATTGTGACTTCCACACTAATTTTGGCTATTCTTCATGAAAATTTGTGCTAGACTTGAAAGAAAGTGACATGATTTGTTTCATCATTCTGTGATACAGATTTTTGCAAAATCTTGAACTTTGAGAGGAAAAGACTTTGATCTCCTGAATCTTCATAATATTTGTTTTCACAGGCCTGTTCGATGTTTAGATGTGAGTAAAGTCCAGGTGAAGTGGGACACAGAGTTGGCCTGTCGAGCAGAAGGCCTGATGTTGGATGTTGCCCTCTATGATAACCACATGAAAGCTGGCCGAGAACTCAAGGTGAGTGATTAAAAGAATAAATAAATAAGCATGATATTACACATGTCCAGTGATGATGCCCTGAAACATGCTCTTATATTATTGTTTTTATTAGGGTAATCAATATTTATTCTAAATTGATGTCAGTAATTATTCAAAAGATGAAAGTACTATTGTGCATCCACCTATCTACGCACACCACCTATCCAGTTAAAGGGGAACTACACTCAGACATTAAATTGCTTTCATTAAATGAAGAAAAATAAGATGAACAAACTGTGAAAATTTTAGCAAAATCTGATAATCCATTCAAAAGTTATGAATTTTCAAAGTTTTGATTTACACCCCTCATGGGCTCCTTAAATTGGCAAACGTACAGGCACAAAATGGCTGCCAATATGGAGAACTCTCCATTCATTTTGTACACAAAATTTCACATTTTTCTCTTTTTCCAGAAAAGTAGACAAAATTTAGTTTTTTCGGTTCAATATATTATAGCCACATCAATTCTGCAAGCATTCCTGAAAGAACAGTGTTGATTCCTCATTTGAAATATGATATTGATCCATTTTCAATAAATTTGTATACAAAATGAATTAGGGTCTCTCCATGTATGACATCACAGATTATGCTAATTGGCTATACGTTTCCAATTCAAGGATGTCCAGCATAGATGGAAATTATAACTTTGAAAATTCATAACTTTTGAACGGATTGTCCGATTTGCTCATATTTTCACAGTTTGTTCATCTGATTTTTCTTCATTTACTGACTGTACATTATTGTCTGGGTGTAATTCCCCTTTAATTCTGTTCAAGAACAAGACCATTTATTCATACTATTTGATAGGACTGCCTATTCATTTATTTAAAATTTGTCCATTGATTTTCTTCTCTATTTGTATAAATGTACATTTTATTGTTTTTTTGTAATTGAAAAATAAAGCCAATTCATACCAATTCAAGGTGTGTCGTTGTGTATCATAGACCAAATTTTCTTTCTCGTAAGCCATAAACAGAGAATATCAATGGCGGATAAAGGGTCATCCCAAAATAATGATGCGACAGCGTGTTGTTGTAGTGACAACCAGCTTTTGATATTTGAACACTACCTTTCACTACATAATGTAAAATTTTACCCTTTATAAAGTCAGTTTAAATAAACAGAGAGTAAAGTAAATGTTTTTCCTTCCAGCCTGGAGACTTTGTGAGGCTCTATAACCTCCATGCAGCACCCTTCAACGCACCCAACCCCAACACTGCAGCGCCGAGTTCAACGTCCGCAGATCAAGATAACATTACGACTGATATGATAGAGCTTGTGTTGCACCGAGGGACATCGTATGGGAGGGGTCTGACAGTCATGAGGGACTATGACCAAGATGTCCGCATCATGAAGCAGTGAGTTAGAATTTTTTGGAGTAATTAATGTATTGATTAGTCAATCAAGCTTTGAAGTGGATATATCACAGATCAAAGCCACTTTTCTGTCAGGCACAAGTATATAAATTGCAGCAAAAATGTGAATAAAGGGCAAAGTATTTCTCCAAGGCTATTGGGATGGGCATTGGAGCCAGTCAGAAAAGCATCCATGGCTTTGACTTTAATGGATTTGGATTGATATATTTATCCATTTATTTGTAAATGCATGGGGATATTACAAAGTGATGCAATAGATCATTTTGGAACCCCTGTAATTTTGCACCACCAACCTGCTGTTAATGGCAAATAATGAGACTTATGGGGTGTTGCTCAAAATCAACTGCAAATCAACTTCAACTTTGCACATTGTAACGCGCATTTTCATTCGTGCATGGTGCGCGCATTTAACAAGACGCGAATTTAACAATGATTTTGATTGGCTTATTTCGATCAACTGCAACTTGCGATCAATTGTAACTTTTGAACAACACCTCCTTAGGTAGAATACTATCTGCAAATCGATCTCAGTATCAGATGTACGCTTTATAATTCAGCATCAAGTTCAGTCTGCCATATCTCTTTACCTTCAACAGATTCACTTTATTTGATGCTCTATTTAAAAAAAAAACACAATTATTTATATACTATTGTATGTACCAAAGGATTCACCAATAATATCAATGTGTTGTAAATCTGCTCATTGAATGGGTTTGGAAATGCACACAAATGCTTTTTTGGACTCTTTCACATTTCCAGGAGAATGGAAAATCTTAGTAAATCCCAAGCCAACAGCCAAAGCCAGCCTTCGAGTAATGGTCAAGAATCACTCAGCAATGGCCACTTGTCTGACAACAATGACATGGAGTTAGATAATCTGGACTCTGATTTACAGGACCCCTTTGGAGATGCATTGACGAGACAGACAACGCAGAATGCAAGCTGTCCTAGTTCTCTTAGTAATTTGCAAGGGACTCGGGTTACGCAGAAACCCATTTCAGGTCAGTTTCTTTTATTTCCATTTTCAAAAAGCTTCTTAAAATATTTTGTTATACAGTATTGGTTTAATGATGAGGAGTCAAGATGAAGGCACAAAATCTATGT
>BQKZ01005682.1:18806-30062 GCA_036244855.1 Temnopleurus reevesii | reverse complement strand
TGGTGATGATGATGATGATATTGATGATGATGGTGATGATGATGGTGATGATGGTGATGATGATGGTGATGATGGTGATGATATTGATGATGATGGTGATGATGATGGTGATGATGGTGATGATGATGATGATGGTGATGATGATGGTGATGATGATGATGATATTGATGGTGTGACCTCGTGATAGCTGACTTCACTGATGTATGTCTCCATGTGTTACCGAGGGTCATATATGTTGTTAGGGGTGTGACGGAGGCTCTCACGTCTGTTACACAGGTAAGTAATGGTGGTGGTGATGATGATAAGATTAAGATGATGATGTTGGTGATTTTGATGATGAGGATGATGATGACGATGATGGTGATTGTGATGATGGTCATGATGATGATGATGACGATGATGGTGGTGATGATGATGATGATAATGATGATGATAGCTGTATGATGTGGATGGTGAAGATGGTGGTGGTGATTGTGATGATGATGAATAAGAAGAAGAAGAAGGAGGAGGAGGTGTTGGTGGTGATGATGACAATGATGATGATGATGTTGGTGGTGATGACAATGATGAAGCTGATAAAAAATGTTTTTGTTGATGACTATAATGGTGATGCTAATGGCAGTGGAAATATTCATTATGAAAGATGAGAATTATGATGATGATGGAGAGGAAGAAGATGGTGGTGATTAAAATGTTGACGACAACGAAGATGATGATGACAAATACGATGATGATGATGATTGAGGTGGTGGTGTTGGTCGTGGTGGTGATAATTATGACGATGATGGTGGTAGTAGAGATATTAACTTTAAAGTTAATGGTGATATTGACGGAGATGAAGGCTATAAAGATGATGATATTGATGATGCTGATGTTGCCGATGACGATGGTGGTGATGATTATGATGGTAATTATTTTGTTAATATTCTTTTATTTTTAGAAACCAGCCAGTAATCGTCAGCTTCTTGAGGACTATGAACATGAGGATCTATGGGGTCCTAAACCAATCTTCTCACACAGCTTCCATAAAAGGNTCATCTATGTCGTTAGGGGTGTGACGGAGGCTCTTACATCTGTTACGCAGGTAGGGACTTTGATGATGATGTTTAATGATGAAGATGATGATGATGGTGGTGATGTTGGTGATGTTGGTGATGATGATGATGATGATCACCATCATCATCATCATAAAGTTGATGATGAAGATGATGATGATCATCATCATGATCATTATCATAATGTTGATGATGAAGATGATGGTGATGATGGTGATGATGATGGTGATGATGATGGTGATGATGATGATGATGATGATATTGATTGTGTGACCTCGTGATACGATAGCTGACTTCACTGATGTATGTCTCCATGTGTTACCGAGGTTCATTTATGTCGTTGGGGGATTGACAGAGGCTCTCACGTCTGTCACACAGGTAGGGAAGTGTGGTGATGGCAGTGGTAGTGATAATGGTAATGATGATGATGATGATGGTAGTTGGGATGGTGGTGATGGTGGTGGTGATGGTAGTGGTAGTGGTGGTGGTGGTGATGATGATGGTGAGGATGAAGATGATGATGATGGTGGTGGTGATGGTGGTGATGATGGTGATGATGATGTTGATGATGATGATAATCATGATGATAGCTGTATGATGTGGATGGTGAAGATAGGGGTGGTGATTGTGATGATGATGAATAAAAGAAGGAGGAGGAGGTGTTGGTGGTGATGACGACGACGATGATGATGATGATGATGATGATGATGTTGGTGGTGATGACAATGATGAGGCTGATAAGAAATGTTTTTGTTGATGACTATGATGGTGATGCTAATAGCAGTGGAAATATTCATTATGAAGGTGATAATTATGATGATGATGGAGAGGAAGAAGATGGTGCTGATTAAAATAATGACGACAACGAGGAGGATGATAAATACAATGATAATAATTGAGGTGGTGATGTTGGTCGTGGTGGTGATAATGATGACGATGATGGTGGTAGTAAAGATGATGACTTGTAAGTTAATGTTGGTGTTGGTGGTGGAGATGGAGACTACAATGATTGGGATATTGATGATGCTGATGTGGCTGATGATGATGATAGTGATGATTATGATTATGGTCATCTTGATTCTAATATTTTATTCAGAAACCAGCCAGTAATCGTCAGCTTCTTGAGGACTATGANATGTGGCCCTTCTGAGGCTGACCTGCGGTTTCCATGCTTCGGTCATTGACTGGTCTTTCAATGTAAGTAGGAGTCTCTTCTTTTAGCCAAACATGATTCAAAGGGGGAAGAGGGTGTAGAAGAAGAAAAGAAGAAGATGAAGGTGACTGTCCAGCTGTCAAGGTTTGAAACTTACCTAGAGCTTGAGGAAGCGCTTGACCATGCGGCCCTCCTGAGGCTGACCTGCGGTTTCCATGCTTCTGTCATCGACTGGTCTTTCAATGTAAGTAGGCTACTCTTCTTTGAGGTAGAGAGAGAGATAGAGAGAGTGGGGGAGAGAAAAGGAAGAAAAAGAAGAAGAAGAAGAAGAATTTGACCATCCACCTGCCAAGGTTTACCTAGAGCTTGAGGAAGCATTGGACCATATGGCCCTCCTGAGGCTGACCTGTGGTTTCCATGCTTCGGTCATTGATTGGTCGTTCAATGTGAGTTGGCTACTCTTCTTTGAGGTAAAGAGAGAGAGAGAGAGATAGAGAGAGAGATAGAGAGAGTGGGGGAGAGAAAAGGAAGAAGAAGATTCTGACCATCCAGATGCCAAGGGTTGAAGCTTATCTAGAGCTTGAAGAGGTGTTGGACCATGTGGCCCTTTTGAGGCTGACCTGTGGTTTCCATGGCCCTGTCATTGACTGGTCTTTCAATGTGAGTTGGCTACTCTTCTTTAAGTCAAATATAATTCAAAGGAGGGAAAGCAGGAGGTTGAGGAAGAAAAGAAGATGAAGAAAGTGTCTGTCCAGTTGCCAAGGTTTGAAGCATACCTAGAGCTTAAGGAAGCCCGGGACAATGTGGCCCTTCTGAGGCTGACCTGCGGTTTCCATGCTTCGGTCATTGACTGGTCTTTCAATGTAAGTAGGAGTCTCTTCTTTTAGCCAAACATGATTCAAAGGGGGAAGAGGGTGTAGAAGAAGAAAAGAAGAAGATGAAGGTGACTGTCCAGCTGTCAAGGTTTGAAACTTACCTAGAGCTTGAGGAAGCGCTTGACCATGCGGCCCTCCTGAGGCTGACCTGCGGTTTCCATGCTTCTGTCATCGACTGGTCTTTCAATGTAAGTAGGCTACTCTTCTTTGAGGTAGAGAGAGAGATAGAGAGAGTGGGGGAGAGAAAAGGAAGAAAAAGAAGAAGAAGAAGAAGAATTTGACCATCCACCTGCCAAGGTTTACCTAGAGCTTGAGGAAGCATTGGACCATATGGCCCTCCTGAGGCTGACCTGTGGTTTCCATGCTTCGGTCATTGACTGGTCTTTCAATGTGAGTAGGCTACTCTTCTTTGAGGTAAAGAGAGAGAGAGATAGAGAGAGAGAGTGGGGGAGAGAAAAGGAAGAAAAAGAAGAAGAAGAAGAAGAAGAAGAAGAAGAATTTGACCATCCACCTGCCAAGGTTTGCCTAGAGCTTGAGGAAGCGTTGGACCATGTGGCCCTTCTGAGACTAATCTGCGGTTTCCATGCTTCTGTCATTGACTGGTTGTTCAATGTGAGTATGCTACAGTGTGTACCTTTCTTCGAGTCCATTATGATTAAAAGTAGGGAGATAGGGCGGAGGTAGAGGACGAAAAGAAGACAGAGAAGAAGAAGATCCAGCTCCCAAGGTTTGAAGGGTAATTGGAGCTTGAGGAAATCTTAGACCATGTGGCTGTTATGAGGCTGACCTGCTCTTTCTATGCTTTGGTTATTGACTTGTCTTTTAATGTACCTGTAAGTAATGTTCTTTTAGAAGGTTGTGATGAAGGTAGATACAGAGAATATAAATATGGGAATAGATGGAGAGTGATAACATAGAAAAGGAGGAGGAACAGGAGGAGAAGAGTAGACATGTTTGGATGGGGAAGAGAAGGAGTGAGAAATGAAGGAGGAGATGAAGAAGCTTTCAAAATTTACAAGTTTGAATATGGAGAACATATGTGATCAGAGAGAGGGGGTAAACAATATTTAAAAACAAATGGTAGACCAAATAGAAATGGCAGAAAAAAAATTGTATGATTCTCATACCAGTTCTTTGATAAATGGATTATTTTAAGATATCATTGTGATTTACATGAATCTTAATTTTTACACATTAGCTTACATGTAGCTTGTGAGTACTCCATATCCTGTGACTTTGCTTGTTTGTTTATTTTGATTATTGTAGATGAGAGCCGAAGCTGAGATGCATCTAGGAATGACATCTTACAATGAGAAGCTGTCGGTATGGGAACCAATCGTCGAACCTGTGATGGCCAAAGAGGGAGACTATAGACCTTGGGAAGTGACTGCAAAGGTAAAGATGATGATAATGATGATGATGATGATGATGATGATGATGATGATGATGATGATGATGATGATGATGATGATGGTGGTGTTAGTGGTGATGATGATGGTGATGATGATCATGATGGTGGTGGTAATGATGGTGATAGTCACTGTGGTGGAGGTTGTGTTGACGGTGATTATAGTGATGATGATGGTGGTGGTGGTGGTGTTGGCAGTGATGAAGATTATGTTGATGATGGTGATGATGATCATGATAATGGTGATGATGATGATGATGGTGATGATGAGGATGATGAGGGTGATACTGGTGATGATGGCGGTGGTAGTGGAGGTGTCGGCGGTGATGATGGTGCTGGTGGTGATCCTGATGGTCAAGGAGAGGAGGAGGAGGAGTGGGAAAAGTAACATGATGATGAATGTGATGATGATTTTAGTGATACTGCTGCTGATGGTAATGATAGTGAGATCCTATTTTTTACATCTTCACCAGCTCACACGAGCAGAAAGCCACCCCATCAAATGCTACAGCATGTCGGACCGCAATCCCAACGGACCAGTAGACAGCGTCGATGGGGGCATTCAGCTTGTCCACACCCCCGGCTCCTATCTTGTCACAGAGACAGACTCTGTTGATGACCTTGTTGATGATGATGATGATGATGATGTGGTGATCAAGAATTTGCAGATTAAAATGAAAATAATGATGTTGATGATGAAGATGTTGATTACAGGAAGATTAAGATAATGATGAACTAGAAGATGAAATTGGACATTATGATGATGAAAATGAATAATTTGAAATAATTTTATTCTCATCTTTCAACAGCTCACACGAGCAGAGAGCCACCCCATCAAATGCTACAGCATGTCAGACCGAAACCCCAACGGACCAGTAGACAGCGTCGATGGGGGCATTCAGCTTGTCCACACCCCCGGCTCCTATCCCGTCACAGAGACAGACTCGGACAGCGATTCAGCAAGTGAGACGGAACTAGAATGGGATGGTCATTATAGCAGCAGCTTCCTCAGCAGTGGTGAGTTTAAACAAATTCTAATAGATCTTGATGACTTACCGTTAGTATCCGATTTGTAAACTTGGGTAATGTGAAAAACAAATATTTTGGCCCAAGTAGTTTGTAAAGAAGTAGAATAGAAAATAGCAGTGTGGGATGTGATAAAGGGTTGGCCACTGAAACAATCAATTTTGTGGTTTGATAATATTTGATAAGGAAGCATATTAAGTTGTATGTAAAGAAGATTGAATCAATATAAATGCAGGGAGTTACATACATGTATGCAACTGGAAAAAAATATATAATTGTATGATCAGCTGTGATCGGGATGAATAGAGGGAATGGGGGAGAAATAAGTAAGAAAAGATGTGGATGCTTGAATACAGGAGGGTAGACAAGGAAATATGAATCATTTAATCTTGATCAAACACGGTTAAAAGTGTTTACACTCTGTCTCAAACTGTTACCTTGCTTATTAATTTATTTACTTGCACATCTATTTTAGCAGAATTAGAAATTTGGTATGATGTTTCTACTTAAATAAATGACGAGTCTATCAAAATTGTCATTCTTGATTTAATTTTAATAAATTGTGATTATTTGAATTTCAGATATTGCTAGCCCTCAAGATGAAGATAGGAATCCTCCTCAGGAGAGCAAGTCAGAGAATGAGGATGAAGATGAGGAGAATGATGGAGGATTCTTCAACAAAGTAGAGAACATCTTCAGGGATATTTTCTCTAGTGATTCGGAAGAGGAAGAAGATAGAGGTAAGTGATTGTGGTGATGGTTGTGAGGGTGGTGGTTGTTTTGGTGGTGATGGTGATGGTGATATAGATGGTGGTGGTGGTGGTGATGAGGGTTGTGGCAGTGAGGATTGTGAGGGTGATGGTTGTTTTGGTGGTGATGATGATGGTGGTGGTGGTTATGGTGGTGGTAGTGGTGAGGATTGTGATGGTGGTGATGATGGTGGTAATGGTTGTGGTGCTTTGGAACAGGAGGAGGATAGAGGTAAGTGATGTTGGTGGCTGTGATGGTGGCTGTGATGGTGATGAAGATGACAATGATAATGGTGATGATGATGATCGTGGTGATAATGATGTTGGTGATGATGATAGTGATGATGGTGATGATGGCGATGTTCACAATGGTCATGAGGATGAGGAGAATGATGGAGGATTCTTCAACAAATTAGAGAACATCTTCAGGGATATCTTCTCTAGTGATTCAGAAGAGGAGGAAGATGGCGGTAAGTCATTGTAGTGGTGATGATGGTGGTTGGGATGGTGATGATGATGATGATGATGATGATGATGATGATGATGATGATGATGATGATGGTGGTGATAATGATGTTGGTGATGATGATAGTAATGATGGTGGTGATGGCGATGTTCACAATGGTCATGGTAATGAGGATGAGGATGAGGAGAATGATGGAGGATTCTTCAATAAGGTAGAGAACATCTTCAGGGATATCTTCTTTAGTGACTCAGAAGAGGAGGAAGATGGAGGTAAGTGATTGTGGTGGTGATGATGGTGGTGGGGATGGTGATGATGATGATGGTGGTGGTTATGATGGTGGTGGCGGTGAGGATTGTGATGGTGATGATGGTGGTAATGGTTGTGGTGCTTTGGAACAGGAGGAAGATAGAGGTAAGTGATGTTGGTGGCTGTGATGGTGATGAAGATGATGATGATAATGATGATGATGATGATGATGATGATGATGATGATGGTGGTGAGGATTGTGGTGGTGGTGGTGATGCTGNCTGGTCCACACCCCCGGCTCCTATCCCGTCACAGAGACAGACTCTGTTGATGACCTTGTTGATGAAGATGATGACGATGAAGATGATGACGATGAAGATGGTGATGATGATGATGATGATGATGATGATGGGGATGATGATGTGGAAGATGGTGATGATGATGATGATGATGATGATGATGAGGTGGTGATGAAGAATTTGCAGATTAAAATGAAACTAATGATGTTGATGATGAAGATGTTGATTACAGGAAGATTAAGATAATGAACTAGAAGATGAAATTGAACATTATGATGATGATGAATAATTTGAAATAATTTTATTCTCATCTTTCAACAGCTCACACGAGCAGAGAGCCACCCCATCAAATGTTACAGCATGTCAGACCGCAATCCCAATGGACCAGTAGACAGTGTCGATGGGGGCATTTGATGTTTTAGTTTTTAATGATTTAGATGGTGATGGTGATGATGATGATGATGATGATGATAACAATGATGATAATGATGGTAACAAGGTAACAAGTTCCTTTCTTTTATCTTCACTTAGCTTACCCGAGCAGAGAGCCACCCGATCAAATGCTACAGCATGTCGGACCGCAATCCCAACAGACCAGTAGACAGCGTCGATGGCGGCATTCAGCTTGTCCACACCCCTGGCTCCTATCCCGTCACAGAGACAGACTCTGTTGAGGATCTTGTTGATGATGATGATGATAATGATGAGGTGGTGATGAAGAATTTGCAGATTAAAATGAAAAAAATGATGTTGATGATGAAGATGTTGATTACATCTAAGATTAAGATAATGATGAACTAGAAGATGAAATTGAACATTATGATGATAATGATGAATTATTTGAAATAATTTTATTCCCATCTTTCAACAGCTCACACGAGCAGAGAGCCACCCCATTAAATGCTACAGCATGTCAGATCGCAACCCCAATGGACCAGTAGACAGCGTCGATGGGGGCATTCAGCTTGTCCACACCCCCGGGTCGTATCCCGTCACAGAAACAGATTCAGACAGCGATTCAGCAAGCGAGACGGAACTAGAATGGGATGGTCACTATAGCAGTAGCTTCCTTAGCAGTGGTCAGTTACAAACAATTTAAATTCATTGATTCAGATTGAAGGCATTTAAATTGATATTTATGACACACAACAAGGTTGAGTCAAAATATATTTTGAGATTTGAAATAGTGTTTAATGCATGTTAGTGAGAGAAAGAGAGAGAGAGAGAGAGGGAGAGAAGGAACTTAATGGGAAAAAAGGAAGAAATGAAGGGTGGCATGGAAAGATTTCTTTTTCATCTAAATAAAATGTTCACAGGTGATCTTAAATTGTTTTTCCATACTTATGACGTACATGTATATTGTTAGGCTCTTTGAATTTCATTAAACTGGGGTATGAAACATGTTATCAAAAGAGTAAATGAGATGTTTATTCAGAGATGTCTTCCCCATGATTATTTTAATATTCATCCTAGTACAATATGATTGGTAAATGTTTTGCTTGATGAAATACACGTTTTGTACTCGGATGCAAAGTTGTCCAACCTGGATCACATATATTTTCCTTTGAGCAGAGCATGACATTGGTAGTGACATGTGGAGATGTACAAGAAACTGTTGAGTGACCTGTTTATAATGCATGAGGAAAAGCCCCCTTGATTTTAGGGAAATATCTTGACTTGATTTTCAGATATTGCTAGCCCTCAAGATGAAGATAGGAATCCTCCTCAGGAGAGCAAGTCAGAGAATGAGGATGAAGATGAGGAGAATGAAGGAGGATTCTTCAACAAAGTAGAGAACATCTTCAGGGATATCTTCTCTAGTGATTCAGAAGAGGAGGAAGATGGAGGTAAGTGATTGTAGTGGTGATGATGGTGGTGGGATGGTGATGATGGTGCTGGTTGAATGGTTTGTGATGCTGATGATGATGAAGATGAAGATGATGATGATGGTGGTGATGATGATGTTGGTGATGATGATAGTAGTGATGGTGATGATGGCGATGTTCACAATGGTCATGGTGATGAGGATGAGGATGAGGAGAATGATGGAGGATTCTTCAAAGTAGAGAACATCTTCAGGGATATCTTCTCCAGTGATTCCGAAGAGGAAGAAGATGGAGGTAAGTGATTGTGGTGATGGTTGTGAGGGTGGTGGTTGTTTTGGTGGTGATTGTGATGTAGATGGTGGTGGTGGTGGTGATGAGGGTGGTGGCAGTGAGGATTGTGAGGGTGGTGGTTGTTTTGGTGGTGATGATGATGGTGGTGGTGGTTATGATGGTGGTGGTGGTGAGGATTGTGATGGTGATGATGATGGTGGTAATGGTTGTGGTGCTTTGGAACAGGAGGAAGATAGAGGTAAGTGATGTTGGTGGCTGTGATGGTGATGAAGATGACGATGATAATGATGATGATGATGATGGTGGTGAGGATTGTGGTGGTGGTGGTGATGCTGATGATATTTGTGTTTTGGATGGTGATAGTAATGATGTTCGTGATGGTCATGGTGATGAGGATGAAGATGAGGATTACGAAGAAGGATTTTTCAGCAAAGTAGAGAACATCTTTAAAGTTATCTTTTCTAACGATGCGAAAGTGGAGGAAGTGGTAGGCAAGTTGTGGTGGTGCTGGTGGTGGGGGTTGTTTACTTCAATAATCGCATGACCCTCTCTTACCTGCTTTGTTCCTGAACAATGCGCCAAACCGACCAAACACAATAGACTTAAAAATTCCTTAACCCAGCTACCCCCCAATACCATGCCTCTCACCATGTCGCCGCCAGGTGGCGGCCTATGTATAATCTTCATTCTTCCCGATCGCCTCTACCGTGACGGACATGGATTTGCAGACACTCTGGGTGAGATTGTTCTTTTTGCGAATTCAGTACATTGTTGACTTAAATTGCGCAGATTAAAGCCTCCTTGTATTCTCCCTAGTACGTTTCTGCGGAGTTTTGGTTCTGCCACCCTCCGCTTAGAGTAATTTAGGGTGCGTTTTGACCTCCCATTGTATACACACAGCTGGGTTGAAGCGTCGGGGCGGGAACTAAAATTCACTCCCAGCCTCTGACGCTTGGTTGGGAACGTTGTAGTGTTGGTTTTTCATATCGGGAGGGTGTCCTTAACTAGCAATTCCTTGCTCGTATTGATGTTGTAAAGTTAACCATTGTGTAACTTCTCCATTTACAGCGTGGTCACCGCCACGTGGCGTTCCCACGCGCCCGAGGTCAAATGTGACTTCTGGAACAGGGGTCAGCCACCATCTTGGATTCACACATGTGTTTTGTTTGGCGTTTGCGGAGTCTTAGTGCTTTGTAAATTTGCTTCTAGGTCGTCTCGTCTCCGACTCCCAAGGGATCCGAGGATCGATGCCGGACTTAGAAAAAAAAAAAAATTCTCTTGATCTGTTTTCTCCACAGCGAGGTTTCCCGAGAAAACTGCTAACGGAAAGATATCGCCCTGTTCAGACCCGCCCAGCGGCCGGTCGCTTAGGGGTTTTTCACTTCTTTCTCCCCTCACAGGTTGCATCGCCAAGCAACAGTGACCGACGCTTCTGTGCCCGGTGCGATGGCGTCCGAACTGAGCATATTCCCACCGGAGAACTCGGAGCCAGAACCTGTCCTGACGGACGCCGAGGTTTATGCCACAGAAGCGAGGTGCGAGATAGCGGAGGCCCACGCCCACGCCGTTTCTCGCCGCCGCTTCCAACTGGTGGTCAGCGCCTGTCTCCTCCAGCGTTATGGAGCAGACGCGACTGACCGCCTCTTCCTCCCGGGGGAGGCGGGTCGGACTCGCCCCGCCAGGTTAGGCGTTCCGAGGACTCTAGGGTCCCCGTACGCAGGGGAGGGCAGCAGTCTCTGGACCGCTGCCCCGACGACAAACCGAGGCCCGCGCGGGTCAACTCCCGGTTTGCCGAGCTCGAGTTGGGCGCCAAGCGGCACGCCCCTAACAGTGCCGATTGGAACCTCCAGTACGGACGCTAT
>BQKZ01005682.1:4097-15891 GCA_036244855.1 Temnopleurus reevesii | reverse complement strand
TGATGATGATGATGATGGTGATGATAATGATGATGATGATGATGATGATGATGATGAAGGTGATGATGATGATGATGGTTTAGATGGTAATGCAATTGTCATGAGGAGGATGATGATGATGATGGTGATGGTGATGGTGATGGTGATGGTGATGGTGATGGTGATGGTGATGGTGATGGTGATGGTGATGGTGATGATGATGATGAAGGTGATGATGATGATGATGATGATGATGATGATGATGATGATGAAGGTGATGGTAATGAAATTGTGATTAGGATGAGGATGATGATGATGATGATGATGATGAAGGTGACGATGATGATGATCGTTGAGATGGTAATGAAATTGTCATGAGGAGGAGGATGATGATGATGTTGATGATGATGATGATGGTAATGTTTATGTAGATGGCCAACTACGTCATTGTCAACTCACAGGACAAACTACACGCGACGGTGACCCCTGTATTTGTGGGGACTTAGTGGATGCCTTCAGCACTGTCCCAGAACCGCAGCTACAGTTTAGAGGATGGTGGGATGGAGAAGATGTGAGGTGGAGGTGGTGGTAGTAATGGTGGTGACGGTTGCGTTGTTGATGGTGGTTATGATGAGGATGATGATGATGATTATGATGATGATGATGGTGATGATGATGGTGATGGTGATGGTGATGGTAATGGTCATGGTGATGGTAATGATGATGATGACGGTGAGTATAATGATGATGATGATGATGAGGATGATGGTGTTGATGATGATGATGATGATGATGATGATGATGGTGAGGATGATGGTGATGATGATGATGATGATGAAAGTGATGGTGGTGGTGGTGATAATGATGGCGAGGATGATGAGGATAATGATGATTAGATGGTGGTGGTGGTGGTAATGATGATGATGCTGATGATGGAGATGGTGGTAATGATGAAGATCGGGATGATGATGAGGATTATGATGATGGTAATGACGATTGCAAAAAATTGAGGCAAGTTCTGAATACAAGTGATATTTATTGCTATAAATTATTAGCAATTGATGCAGTTGTTTAATGGCAATTAAATGCTATTGACTTTGATGATAATATCCTCTCCCTTTCTAACAGATAATGAGGAACATACCAGAAGCATCTACCCAAATAATCAACACAACAGGCTTGAATGCAAGACTATTAGTGCCTTCATCTTTCATTGTAAGTGCATGCAGAAATGTTCTTAATATTCTTGTACTAAAATCTTTTAAGCTAATATGATTTCATGACAAGGCATTTGCAATTTTGTATGTAGTGACAGTTGATTGTAAGTAATTACCGCCCACATCCAAACTCCAACAAAGCTGTTATAATGAACGGCTTTTATATAGCGCTTATCAACTCTTTACTCACAATTGCAGCATTATTACCCTGGCTTTAGCCCGGCAGCCACTTCACCAGCGCACTTGGCGTTTCAAGGAATAAATATTCCTACCAGGTACCCACTCACCTCACCTGGGTTGAGTGCAGCACACTGTGGATGAATTTCTTGCTAAAAGGAAATTAACGCCATGGGTGGGACTCGAACCTACGACCCTCTAGTTGAAAGGGGAGAGTCATAACTTAAACTTTGGGTCTGGGCACATGCATGAATGTTGGCCAATCAAATCATATTTCATTTCAAATTGCAGCCAACTTGCAAACGATTGCCACTTGCAATCCGTAACTGTAAAATCCTATTGGCCTGAAGAATGCATTAATATTTAACATTATCCTGACTTGATTTGTAGGAGTGTAATTAACATTTTCTTTATCTGTTATGCAGGAGAATGCGGAATCTGTGGGTATCAGCCTTGTACCCATTAATGGGGGTCTCGTTGCGCCCAGCAGGGCCAACCACCAGCCCCTTACTCCTGAGGAGACCAGGAGTGGTGGGGTCGACAGTCCTGATTTAGCCACACACAATGATGATCCTCTAGAAACTGAAGGGTAAGTTGTGATTCTGTGGCTTTAGCATTGTGCTCTTCAAAGGGGGGGGGGGGGCTTGTTGTACTCAGCAGGGCCAACCACCAGCCCCTTACTCCAGAAGAAACCAGGGGTGGTGGGGTTGACAGTTCTGATGCAACCATGTGTGATGATGATCCTTTAGAAACTGAAGGGTAAGTTGTAAATCTGTGGGTATCAACCTGATATCTATATGTATCAATGGAGGTCTAGTTACACCCAATAGTACGGATATTAGCAGTGTACTCATCCATAGGGAAGGGGGACTTGTTGTATCCAGCAGGGCCAACCACCAGCCTCTCACCCCAGAAGAGACCAGAGGGGGCAGGGTCGACAGTCCTGATGCAGCCACACATGATGATCCTTTACAGAAGGGTAAGTTGTGAATGTGCTGGTATTAGCCTTGTTGCGGCGATGCATGATGATGATCATCTAGAAACTGAATGGTAAGTTGTTAATCTGTTGGTATCATCCTTGTACACATTATTGGGGTGGGAGGAGGGTGTTGTGCCCAGTAGGGCCAGCCACCAGCCCCTCACCCGAGAAGAGACGAGAGGGGGTGGGTTCGACAGTCCCGATGCAGCCACGCACGATGATGATCCTTTAGAAACAGAAGGGTAAGTTGTGAATCTGTGGGTATCCTTGAACCCATAAATTGGGGGAATTTTTGTATCCAGCAGGGCCAACCTCCAGCCCCTCATCCCAGAAGAGACAAGAGGGGGCGGAGTCGATAGTCCTGATGCAGCCACGCACGATGATGATCCTTTAGAAACTGAAGAGTAAGTAGTGAATCTGTGGGTATTATCGGTGTGCTCATTAGGGGTGAGGAGTTGCCCCCAGCAGAGCCAACCACCAGTACCTCGCCCCAGAAGAGACGAGAGGGGGTGGGGTCAACAGTCCTGATGCAGCCATGCATGATGATGATCCTTTAGAAACTGAGGGGTAATTTCTAAATCTGTGGGTATCAGCCTTAGACACATCATAGGGGGGTGTTTGACCCAGCAGGGCCAGCCACCAGCCCCTCACCCCCAAAAGACCAGAGGAGGCGGGGTCGACAGTCCTGATGCAGCCATGCATGATGATGATCCTTTGGAAACTGAAGGGTAAGCTGTGAATATGTGGGTATCAGTCTTGTACCCATCAATGGGGGTCTCGTTGCACCCATTAGTACGGATATTAGCCAAGTACCCATCAATTGGGAAGACGGACCTGTATCCAGCAGGGCCAACCACCAGCCTCTCACCCCAGAAGAGACCAAAGGGGGTGGGATCGACAGACCTGATGCAGCCATGCACGATGATGATCCCCTAGAAACAGAGGGGTAAGTTGTGAATCTGTGAATCTATGGGTTTTATCCTTATATCCATTAATAGGGGGAGGGGGAGGGGGTGGGGGCGAGTTGTTGCACCCAGTAGGACCAACCGCCAGCCCGCACACCAGAAGAGACCAAAGGGGTGGGGTCGACAGTCCTGATGTGGCCACGCCTGATGATGATGCTTTAGAAACAGAAGGGTAAGTTGTAGATTTGTGGATATTAGCCTTGTATCCATCAATGTGGGTGGGGATGGAGAGGGAGGGGGGGGACCTTGTACCTCTTACGCCAACCATCAGACCCGCACCCCAGAAGAGACAAAAGGAGGTAGGGTCCACAGTCCTGATGCGGCGACGCACAATGACGATCCTAAAGGAACAGAAGGGTAAGTTGTAAATGTGTGAGTATTATCCTTGCCTTGTACCTATCCATGGGGGGTGCTTTTTACACCCAGCAGGGCCAACCACTAGCTCCTCACCTCAGAAGAGACCAGAGGGGGCGGGGTCGAAAGTCCTGATGCAGCCATGCCTGATGACGATACTCTAGAAACAGAAGGGTAAGCATGGAACGGTTAGCTCTACTCTTCTCCTTTTTTTCTTATCTTCCTATTGCCTTCTGACGTGATTTTCCTTTTGATTCCTCCAACTCCTTTCTCACCCTCTGCGTTCTCTTGTCCTCATCCTCTTTTTACTTCTCCCCTCTTGCCTTCTTCCTTCTTCCTCCCCTTCATTCCTGTACAGTCTCCTACCTACCCCTATTTCCAATGCTCCTCTTCCTCATCATCCATTCTTATCGTCATCTTTTTTCTTCTTCCCTCTTCCTTTTCAACCATGTCCAGTCTCCTTCTTCCTCCTCCGTCTTGTGCTCCTCCTCATCCTCTTTCTCCTCCTTCCCTCCTGCCTCCTCCGTCTTTCCCTCCAACCATGTTCAGTCTCCTGCTTCCTCCTTCTCATGCTCCTCTTCCTCATCCTTATTTCTTATCCTCCTCATCCTCATTCTCCTTCCCATCTGCCTCTCTCATCCTTCATCCTCTTTGACCATGTTCAGTCTCTTGCTTCCTCCTCCTTCTCTTATTCTCCTTATTTTCCTCAGTCTGCTAATCACAAACAGCAAATTTCTCCAAAAGATTGTTTACTTGCCCTTGATATTGCAATGTCTTTTTTCTGGAATCACTACCATTATTTGTGCTTCATTCTCTCGTGCATCTTTCAGGCTTGATGATTTAGAGGATGTCGTGAAGACTTCCAAGTACTGCAACGAGAGATCTCATGTGTCTTGCATCTCGGCAGACGAGACGGATAGTGGTGCTCAAGATGTCAACCAAAATGGAGTTACGCTTGAGGTATTCTTATCTTGTCCATCAACTGGTCAATCTTTTGTATTNGGGGGGGGGGGGGGGCTTGTTGTACCCAGCAGGGCCAACCACCTGCCTCTTAACCTAGAAGAAACCAGGGGTGGTGGGGTCGACAGTCCTGATGCAGCCATGCATGATGATGATCCTCTAGAAACACAGGGGTAAGTTTTGAATCTGTGAATCTATGAGTATTATCCTTATATATCCATCAATAGGGGGAGGGGATGGGGGCGGCTTGTTGCACCCAGTAGGACCAACCACCAGCCCCTCACCCCAGAAGAGACCAGAGGGGGTGGAGTCGACAGTCCTGATGTTGACAACCCTGTTCATTCTCCTGCTTACCCCTCTCTCTTATGCTCCTCATCCTCATTCTTATCCAGTCCCTACTGCCCCCGTTTCATGATCCTGCTTTTCATTCTCCTCTTTCTTTTTCTCATCTTCCTCTTCTTTTCCTCTGATAATCACTAACTGCAGATTTCTCCTACACATTCTTGACTTGTATTGCCCTTGATATTATAATATCTTCTTCTTCAGCCACTACCAGTATGTTCGGGCAACCAAGCATGACCAATCTGCCTACTTTGACCAATGAGAGACCTTTGTTTCCCGCCTGAAAACGTGCCTTGCATTTCATAATAGTAAATTTTTTTAGCGCCTAATGCACTGCTTATAGGCATTTTAGGCGTATTTGGATCCTGAATTTACTCATTCTCCCGAAGATGATGAGGACATGCTTATCAAAATGTGGGTAGGTTCTTTTCTGGACCACTCACGTTTCCAAGAAAGATAACGGTGTACTGTGAAGCATGCTACTTACCATTATTTTTGCTTCATTCCCTCCTTCCTCATTCAGGCTTGATGATTTAGAGGATGTCGTGAAGACTTCCAAGTACTGCAACGAGAGATCTCATGTGTCTTGCATCTCGGCAGACGAGACTGATAGTGGTGCTCAAGATGTCAACCAAAATGGAGTTACGCTTGAGGTATTCTTATCTTGTCCATCAACTGGTCAATCTTTTGTATTCATATTTTCTCCATGATATTGCTTAATCATAGTATGATGATGTGATCATTGGATAAACAAACAATATGAAGAGATGATTTGATATGTATATTCTCAAGGAACATAGCTCACTTATCTCCAGACTTATAATCTATCAACTGTTGAATAAATAATTTTGGTTGTGGTATCAATTTTGATTGTGTGAATGAAATTATACTAAAGTCATAAGATCATATCATTAATTGAAAATCATTATTGAACCATTTGTACAATGTTAAAAGAAATCATAAAGTATTCACTTTTACCTACACCTACTGTGTGCCTATTTATTTATACGATAACTCTTTACCATTTCTGCTAATATCAATGATAATAATGGGGTAAATTATACGTACTTAATTTCTTTGTATTTAACTTGACATGTGTCTTTTTAAACTAATATGGTGAATAACCTTGAGATGAGATATTTAACAATAAAGCTACACTTTATAACCCATAAAAATATTTCATCTAATTTCAACGTGCAATCTAATGATTTGGGTATCTTTGATTATGTAATTCATTTGATGTTCGCTATGATGTAATCAATACTACTCACTAGTGTAGTGTGGAGCTGTGTATTCCATTCAAGCAATGCATTGAATTGGATACGCAGCTCCATGCTGGGCCCAAGATATCCTTCTTAGCTAACAGTTCACTTTTTTCCAGTACATTCTTTACTAATTTTTTCTTACAATGTACACTCGAGCACCATTAGTAGAGGTAGAAACAGTCATGCATATAAAGCTATAAAATAATTTATTATCTCTGCCTTTCCATATATCTCAACATCCTAGGAAATGATACAAATACAATGTATTTTCAATTTCATTTTACTCCAGCTCATATTTATAGAAATTTTTATAATTGAAGAAAAGGAAAACAATCTTAAACATATCTTTTGCATGTTTCATTTCTGAAAGCAATGATAGTGAATTTTTATCAGATGTATGATATTCACACTATTTCTTCTAATCTTTAGATAAGAATTGAAAATCTTTATCTAGTCGTTATATCCTTGTAAATTTGTATTGTGTGTTTATATTTTGTTTCATGCACTTTTTTTTGTATTATTTATGTCTTCATTCAAAGAATCAAATCAAATCACAATATTTACAAATATTCAACATGCACTTATCATTAAATCATTAGCCTTTCTGTCATACATATATGAAAGGGATCTTCTAAACTTTTTATATAGCTGCCATGTATTTTATCTCAAATCAGGTTGACGGATTCAGGTCTCTGACTAATCTGATCCCTGCTATAGCGGGTACCTCTCTCTACCCACTTTCTCCTTCTTCTTCACAGGCAAGTAATACCATCATGTTATATGTCCATATGTGATTAGATTAGATAATCTAATCCCCATCCCTGCATCTCTCTTTTTCCCCCTTCCCCTCCCCGTAACATAAAAGAGTTACACATCAATTATGATTGGAAAGCACTATGTTAGGGGTCCTGCATCGTTGTTTTGATCTCGCCATAGTTTTTAGCTCTTGTTAATCCCCTTTATCCTTATTCTTCTCAAAATATCATCATGCTGTTTTAAATGTGATTAGATTAGATAATCTGATCTGTACCATACACATGCAGCTTATACTTCTCTCTACCCCCTCTTTCCTTCTTCTTCTCATGCATGTTATCTACATGTCATGTGAAATGTGATTAGCTTAAATAATCCGGTCCGTGCCATAGCTTGAACCCCTCTTTATCCCCGCTATCCTTCTCATGCAAGTAATGACAGATTCATGTTATATATCAATATTTGATTAGATTAGTTAATCTGATCCCTACCATTGCTACATGTAGTACCCCTCCATTCCCTTTCTCCTTGTCATGCAAATAATCCTCATCTTGTTATGTTAAATGTGATTGAATTAACAAATCTGATCCCTGCTATAGCGGGCACCTCTCTATACCCCCTTTCCTCCTTCTTCTTCTCGGGCAAGTAATATCATATTCATGTTCTGTTGATTGTGGTTAGATTAGATAATCTTATCCCTACCATAGATGGTACCTCTCTTTATTCCCTCTCTCCTTCTTCTCAGGCAAATAGTATCATTATGTCATGTTAAAACTGATTTGATTAGATTTGAAGATTATCTATCCCTATCCATTGACTCTAATCTGATCCCTGCCATAGCTTGTACTTCTCTTCATCCCCTCTGTTCTACTTAGGCAAATCTTCAAGATGATGAGATTAGAGGATTATCTAATCGCCTTCATTGATTCTATGTCTCTTAAAGGCAGCCTCCTCACGATGTTTCACAGTTATCACCAAACCCTAAGGCTTGTTGTATATTAACTTTATGATTGTGCTTAAGTACATTTTTATATCGATAGGCTAGAGTTTTAATCTCGGTTTATTTCTCCTCCTTGTCATCTTTAGATAATTGTATCAGTTTCATGTTAATTGTGGAATTGTAGTGTATCGTAAACTTAAAGTCAGTCCGTCATGATAGACATGACTTCCGGTTGCAAGCCAAACTGTCCGCAGCCATTTTGATTGCGAAGACTGCCGAACAGAAAATCACATGTTTTTTTTTTACCTGGAATAGCGAGTAAGCAAGCTTTATTTTCCTAGCTCACAGCTCGGCAGTCGCAAACGTATGCGTTCCGCACGTTTTTAGAAAAAAAAATCGAAGCCAAAGAGAGGGCGAATCAAAGTTACACGCAACAACAAGGATCGAAAAGATGTACGAAGTGTTCAGAGTTTCTGAGCTTGGCAAGGTGCGTAAGCTAGGAAATTTTCAAATATCGTTGTTGCCAATACGAAACACGTCGTCCGTGCGCGCTCGCAACCGGAAGTCATCTCAATCGTGACGGACTGACTTTAATCATTTAAATGTGTCTCTATTCAATGCCTCACTGCCTGCTTGATCTTTCACATTCATTACAAATTCACATGTTGATCCTGATACTGAATTTTGAATTGAAATTATTTTTTTTCCTTTTTCATATACATAATCAATACAAAATAACATGACAAGTGAAAAAATTAAAGGAGGCGAGTACCCTGAAAGCACAGCTTGTGTTGGGATCGCCTTTACAACAAATAAAGTAAAACAAAAATATCTGAATATATGTGTGGTAAGAATATAAATGTTATTGTAAATACGTATAAGGTCCAATATAATCCTACATTTATCTTTATCTCGTACTGTAACTTATTCTAATTCTGATCCTAACCTTTTTGAGAACCTCATATGTTTGATAACTAAAGACCCGTCGAACACTTCTTAGAATGCACTTGTAGCGAAAATATTTTATCTCTTATCTTGTGTTCTGCACCAGGAAAGTTTGCACAATATTTCTAAGTGCCTAGTTTGCCTGTGTACTTAGTAAGTGATTTACCCGCACTCAAAAGAAAGTTCTATAAGACAAGAATTCATGACGATGTTTTGATAGTCGCATCATTTTGTCACATTTTAATAGGTTTTTAGCAATCTCACTTGTTTATACAAGGACGAAAATTAATGATAGGCATATGCAATCACATAAGAGATCATTTAGTCGTTTTCTTGCAGCATGCCTTTTGGATGGTCTTTCAGAATAGGGCTGTTTGTAACAATTTATTTCTTTTTCATCCCTTCCTCTCTTCCTAACAATATTCTTTTTATTTTCTTTGCCAAGAATGATGGGTTTTTCATTTGGATATAATATATGAATGATTTTTTTGTTTTACAGTCTGACAAGGTGTATGGAATCGTACGAGAGGTTCAGATCACTCATGGTAAAGAGAGAATCAAACTCAGATCTCCCCTTCAGGTAAATATTCACATTGATTCTTATTATGATTCTGATTAGAAGCAAATGTTATCATTTTTATGCTAATTCAAGTCTTCAATATTTCCTGTAATGCAGGTTGTGTCATCGCTTTTCTGTTCACTATTTTGGGCCTAATGTGTACATCAGTAAATTAGAGAGGAAAGAAAATCTTAGCACAGTTTTGCATGTGATATGTCCACCTAAGTAGTGATGAAATAAATTCTCTTTTCCTAATCCATATATTTGCTGAAATTTATAGGTCTACTTTTTCTCTTCCCCAATTCATAATTCATTATTTCAAGATTCCCACCCATCTCCATCACACAGTCCCTCTTACTTCCCACACACTCGTTATATTTCTCTTGATCTTTTGATCCATTTATTTGTATTCCTTCTCTCTTTCTGTTTTCATTCCCAACTTTTCTCCCTCTCATTTTCCCTCTCCTCACCCCAATTCTCACATTCTCTTTTCCTTTCTTCATCTCTATGTTGAGCAGGTAGCCAACCACTGTTTGGTGGCTGTGCAGCTGTTCTACAAGAAGCTTGACCTGCAGACCCTCCATGGGGCCATCATACCGGGGTTAGATGAAGAAGAGTTCACCAGCCTCGGCATCATCCAGCCGGAGGAGATGATGGATATACCGGTTATAGTGGCTTACCATGCAGGCATCTATGCATGTCCAGTTGATCAGGGGTAAGACGAGGATGATGGTGATGGTGGTGGTAGTAGTGATGATTGTGGTGGTGATGATGATGATGGTAATAGTGATGATGGCGATGATGACGAAAATAGAATAATCCCAGACTCAATCATGTCATTCAAACATGTAGGTTCCGAGTGAGTGGGAAGCAGATCTTATGGAGAGACCTGCAGAAATCCGCCAAAGAGTTATTATTTTGTCTTCTGTATTTCTAAATCATGCTTGACGTCTTTGCAATCACCTTTTCTTTCTCTTTGTTTTTTGTGCGCACAAAATGTACATGATGTTTTTCTCACTGATAAAATGATCTCGGATTCAAATCATGTGAGGGAAAAGGTGATTATGGAGAAACATAGTACCTACATGTAGTTTATTCATTTTTCCATTCTACTACCTCAATAATTCCAATCTCTGCAATCACATTTCTTTGCTTCGTTTCTTGCGAGCTACAGAAAATGTGCAGATGCATGGTGTTTTTCTCACCAATAAAATGATCTCGGACTCAATCATGTCATTCATAGGTATGAATTGAGCAAGAAGCCGATCTTATGGGGATACATTTAAGAACTCACAAAAGAGTTTATTTATTTTGTCCTCGGTATTTCTCAATAATTCAAGTCTTGGCAATCACATTTCTTCAGATCTTTGCTTTGTTTCTTGCAAGCTACAAAAAAAATGTGTACATGGATTGCATGATGTTTTTCTCACCAATAAAATGATCTCAGACTCTATCGTGTAATTCATAGGTAAAATATACTGTGTGAGTTTTAAACCAATCTTACGGAGAGTTTTTTAAGAACCCAGCAAATAGCTAATTCTCCCCTATATATTTATCAATCATGCTTGTTGTCTTTGCTATCACATTTCTTTGCTTTGTTTCTTGCGAGCTACACAAGATGTGTACACACATGGTGTTCTTCTCACCGATAAAATGAACTCAGACTCGATCATGCCATTCCAATTTATTTCTGAGACCTTCTGAGCATTATCATGTCTACTCTATTTACTCAATCATTCTAATCTTTACACATTTCCTTTCTTCTTTTCTTGCAAGTTCTATACATGCATGTTTTTCTCACCAATAAAATGATCTCAGACTCGATCATGTCATTCATAGATACGGTGTGAGCGAGAAACCAATCTTATGGAGGGACTTACAGGAACCCGCCGAGATGTCTTATCTCTGTCCGTCCACTAAGAGAGGTGCTCTACCACCGTTCTACTTCAAGGTGGGTAGTTACTATGGTAACAGTCTCACAGGCTTGTAATTTTTTATCAAATATTAAAGCCCCGCAAGGCCACTGCACACTACACGACTTCTAGCCGTGCAACCTTATGACCTATATTTCAAGTTCTAAAACACGTTATAATGCGTCGTCTCACAGCAAGATACTTAAGTATCAAGTAACTCACTGTTAGACATCGTATTGTAGCATGTTTCAGTATTGCAAAATTGGTCATGAGGTCGTATGACTGAACCTTTCCTGAAGGTTTGAATATGCTCATCAAAATTCTAAGAATGAGTAGGGTCTATAAGGATCATTCACATTTTCAAGAGAGATAAATCAGTGTACCATTATGCTTTCTAGTCATCATTTTATTTTTTTGTTTTTACTTGTTTTGACATTTATATTGCA
>BQKZ01005681.1:30027-47315 GCA_036244855.1 Temnopleurus reevesii | reverse complement strand
CCCCCAAAAAAAAGAAAAAAGCTCAAGGCGCCATATCCTTCTTAACCCTTACTGGTCTGGCACTTTTAGGCACAAAAACAAGCAAAAATGACACAATACATTCTCTCTGCATTTTTAGTTGCCTTTTATAGATAAATTTACAAGTATCATATATCAAATGAAAGGTAATACATCAGAGATTCTTTTGATACCAAAATCAATACATAAAAATGCTAATTTATGCTAATTATCCATTCATGAATAATAAAAATATACAAATAAATAAATTATTTATTACCAAAAGTCAAATTCATGTTGATTTATGAAGGTTTTGTGGCAATGGAGAAGCTAATTAGATCTCTAAAATACAATCTATGAATACCATGGATTAAATACACATTAAAAAATTTTGAAAAAAATTGGCTAATTAGTATGCAAATTTATAATTTTTGTCGATGCATAATTTGCATAAATAATGCATGAAAATGATTTTTCAGCTCAATGGTGATGATAGATCCCTTTTCATAGATTGTAAAGTTCTACAATCAACAGTATTTAATAATGGCATTAAATTCTGTTGGTTAATCATTAAAGGGATCATTAAAATGATAATAACATGCTAATTAGTTACAAATAATTCATGAATATTCATATTCTGGAAATAAAAAACATAAAAAAATCAATATCTCAACATTCAATTTAGCTAAAGACTTGAAATTTTTTTTGAAAGCTTCATGGAAGCAATATCATGAATATAAAGCTTATCATATGCTCATTAATTTGCATTAATTAGTGCAAAGGTTAGATTGAACAAATGAATGCAGCTTTTATACCTTGATATTTGCAATTTTTGAATTTTTTTTATTTTTTTTAATTTTTTTTTTCTATATTTTTTTAAATATTTTTTTTTACTGTAAGTACAATACAACAGTCAACAGATCACTATGAATATAAAAATGAGTGAAACACATGTATAAACAACATAATTACTTGAAGACATCTAAATAATATGTAAATAACTAATAATTAGAAAAAATCTGATGAATAAATACCTCTTTGTCGTTTCAGGAAGGAAGCTCCACTGGGACCAGAGTGCGGTGTCTTACAACTTACTTTAGAAATTGTTTATATTTTGAATCTGTGTGAAATAAATAAAAGCATTTCCTCTCTGCAGTAACACAAAGATACTGCTTACATTTTAAACATATCTGTTTAGTTTTGTTTGCATTTTTACCAAGTTTTATCAAACATACCTTACATAATCGGCGCATATCATCTGGGCAAGGAATTGGAAGATGCTCTATAGCCTGTTCATTGGTACTTACAGAAGGTTCAGGATCAGCAGACACAGAAGAATTATACAGAGGAACAGGGGAATTTTTTTCAAATTTACCTAGCTGCATCAACAACTCCTCTCTGAACTGCCTCTGACCAAAATTTTCTGGACGCTTCAAAGTCTTGTTCCCAGGATGTTTCTTCTGCATTTCCATGAACAAGATGTAGCTATTTACAACGGCAATGTCAACCAGATGAAAGAAGAGGGTTTTCCAATATTTATTTGTTTTTCTGAGAATGTTATATGTTCCTATATTTGATCAGAACGGTCAACACCTCCCATATATTGATTATAATCATAAATAGCAGATGGTTGCTTTATTATCAATTTTTCATGCCTACCTATCTTTTCTGTGTGTCCCTTGTCGTGTGTGTGTGATTGCTGCCAGAGTGGAAGGTCGACATGACACTAACAACCCTATTATCTTTCCACTGAATTACAACTACCTCTTCATCTCTTACCCATCTCAGTTCCCCCCTTTCAGATTCCTTTTCCCATTTCTTCATGGTTTCTTTGAATTCCTTTGGGAAACCCTTCCTGTTAGATCTTACCGTACCACAAGCAAAAATGCCAATCTTCTTCAGGTCCTTCAGTAGCTGGGTGGAGGTATAGAAATTATCAAAGTAAAGTTTATATCCCTGCTCTTTCAAATCTTTGCATAGTTCCATTACAACATCATAACCCAAACCATGTTTACTTGATAAAGTGCGTCGTCCAACATACACATCAAAATCATATGTATACGCATTTGTGGAGTCGGCTAGTACCCACAATTTGAACCCCCATTTAGTCGGCTTATCCCTAATGTACTGAATAAATCCAAACCGTCCCTTTGATCTAACCATTCGCTCATCAATGCTTATATGCTCTTTGGGTTGGTACAGTTCCTTACAAGCCTTTTTCATGTGAGTCAAAAGATAACTAACTTTTCTTAGTGGATCACTCTCATCTTCAGAATTTGGGTCGGTTATTTTTAAAAAAGCTAAGATTCCTTTCAACCTATCTCTAGACAAAAAGACTCGAGCCCAAGAACCATGGTACGGTGCGGAAGTACTGTAATAAGTGTCCAAATCAGGATAATTCACAAGCCCCATGTAAATCAAGAGTCCGCAAAGTCTTTCTAACTCATCAATATCGACTGGTTTCCAGTCTCCGTTCCGCGTGGCATATGAAGTGTGAGTCTGGATGTTTTGAGTTGCATATTCATTTGTGAATATACAAAGCTGCGATAATACCTCTATTGTAAAAAAAAGATGAAAAAAATCAATGGCCCTAGACAACGAAGAAATGGAGCGGCGGGTTTGGACGTTCGGAAGGGAGATCCCAGGTTGGCGGGTCGGCTTGAAAGTAGTTTCCCTCACAGATGGCTTGCCGTCGTCGATATCGTTGGATCCTTTCCAGGTAGGTTGACTGAAAAATAAAAAAAAAAAATGAAATAAAATAAATCTATGAGGATTGAAGTTGTTCAAGTCTGATTCACATGCTTATTTCATTACTCAAAAATACTAATTATGAATCCATTGATCACTGAATTATTATTTCCACTATGACTACATGTAAACGTAGTTGATGTTGACGCATTGACGTACGTTGGCTGAGGATTGATATTTTGGTTTCACTTCTCTGACAAAATAATGACAATTTATGGATCAAGAAATGGTAAAAAGAAATTGGAAATCCAAGATGTAACCCAAAAATATAACAAGGTAAAAATACTGGACATTTCCATACCATAATAGATAATGAATAAACCCAAAACTGACTTTGACTTGGTTTTTACCCTTACGATAGCTTCTACGCTGACACAAATGTGATTTCCCATGTCTGATAAAAGTTATATTTCCATTCAAAAAATCTTACAAAAGCTAAAATCTAGATGGAAAATTAGCTAAATATAGTCTGTGAGTATCAAAATGTTCAATTTCCTTCAAAATATTTTTCCAAAGTGTAAAATATGACAGGACAGGTGCGTTGCTAGGCATCAAAACAATGCATAGCAACCGGCCATTGCGGTACCATGCGATATTGCCGTTTACTTCCGGGTTTGTGTATCGCCGATTTTGAAGCAAATTCCGAGAATGTGACAACAAAATATGAATAAACATTTTCTTTGAACATTTATCTACGGAAATATTGACATGGGAATAATTCATAAATACTTTTTGACATGAAAAATAAGCCAAACACTCACCGCTTAGAAGAACGAGTCTCTCCAGCATTGGTTCCTCGTCCACGCAGTCGCTTACGGGGGCGAGAAGCTGTGCTCGTCGATGGGTCCGATTCATCTTCAGATGAAGAAATATCAGATGATTCGACGTAATCTGATGAAAGTTCTGCCATCAGTTCTTCATCAATGATGTACTCTTCATCTGAATCCAAAATGGAGAAATTTTTGTTGCGGGAATCCGTCATTTTGAGGCTGTTTTTACGCTCTACTATGATCGAAATCTGACCAGTCGTTGCGTGCAACTGTGCGGTGAGCTCGCTGCGTGTGTGCATCGCGGAGCTGCAAGATTTCGAAGCGAAGCATGTTCGGATATGAGGGCCGATCGTTGCCGAATATTTCCGAACATATCCTTATTTGGGCATGAGAAAAAAGCTGAATGAAAGTGCTTTCCGATGATACCCGAATCAAGCCGCTACTACGATATACGAAGGAGTACGAAGCGTCTAAACTTTGTTTACATATTTCTCCGGTCAGTGTGACCGGGATTCGGCGTGTCAGACCAGTCACTTGGACCAGTGAGGGTTAAGTTCTTTTTCCAATTGCATCCACAAATAATCTCATACAAGTATCTCACTCCCTGGCCTTGAAACATGCTGAAAGGATCATACAAAATCTGGCTAACAACAGACATGAAACTTAGGCCTCTGGCTGTGTTCAATGCGAGTCAAATTGAGATTATGACCGGATATACACGACAACTTTTCGCAATTCATACGTGTGTGAAATACCCAAAACGATCCTTTGTCCTTTGTTCTTATTAAACTCTGCATAAAAATAAACCATCTTGGACGTATAAAAGTTGCTGCAAATTTAGAATAACACCAATGATAATGAAACTTACCTCCTCCATAGACTCCACCACTCATATTAGCGTCGGTTAGATGTATTTTCTTGGGAAATTGAGAGTATTTTCTGCGGCTCGAAAATTGAAATTGGCAACGTTTACTAATTTATTGATTTTATATTTTCTTCTTTTTAGCAAATCGTTCAAAATGTTTTTACAAGATTTTGTATCTATCTATTTAAATAAAAGTACATAAATCACATAAATAGATAAAATATATTTGTATAATTTGTTTCACATAATTTTTGTAAAAACAAAATTCTACAATTTTATTACCAGTATAGTTCGAGCCAGTAGGGGATTTTCCGAAATTTCCGTCGCGGGAAAATCAGTGCAAAATAAATGACAACATTATTTTATTGACAAGACTTCTCCAGTAAGGGTTTATACGTCTACTTTGTTGTGCACACTCTGATTTTGGTTGGTAAGACTATATTGCTTTTAGTTTTAACTCTAAGTAAAATAATGAGGGAATGCATGATTGAATAAATGAATAAAAGTTGATAAACTACGTTATAAAATTCATGACAACGTTGCCGTTGGTGTTTTGCCTTGGCTTGGGCTTGATGATTTAGGGAATATTATCAGTTATCTTACTGTAATATGCCTGAAAGATTAGTTACAAACTTGAAAACTTGCGACTCTACTATGAATTAACAAGAAGAAAATATTTTCTTTAAAGTCAGTCCGTCATGATCGACAGGACTTCCGGTTGCGAGCGCGCACGGACGGCGTGTTGTGTAACAACGATATTTGAACATTTCCTTGCTTACGCACCTTGCCAAGCTCAGATACTCGGAAAACTTCGTACGGATTTCCGATCCATGATTCCTCCCCTCTTCAGCTTCGATTTTTCTAAAAATGTACAAAACGCGTACGTATGCGATTGCCGAGATGCGAGCCAGCGAAATATAACTTACTCGCTCGATATTCCAGGCTAAAAATGCCATGATTTTTCTGTTCGCCAATATTCGTAATCAAAATGGCAGCGGCCAGTTAGCCACGCCCTGAACGTCATGTCGCACCGCCTTTAATACAACAAAACTTGTAATATATAATTTTCAAGCGAGTTGAGTTGAGTGTAACTTGACTTGTGCTATTAATAATTACGAAACAAAGTGATCAGATCAGTGGAATTCTTTTTCATAGGCGGATAATGCATAAGAATGTAGTATAGACTTTTACTACTAGAGTATACTATATGAATAATATCTTGAGTTAAAATTGACATTTTTTCCCCTTTACTCTCTCCCACCAGAATCTGCATGCCTTTCCTGATTTTTGCTGAATTACCAAGTGCTGTGTTTTAAAATCAAGTTTGCTTTGGATGAGCTGAAGTCCAAGGATCGTCATGCAGCGAGTAAGCAGAATGAAACGGGAACTGGAAATGATGGAGAGAGCGCCCCCACCTGGCATAAGCTGCTGGATGAAAGATAGTGATGTGACGCAACTGGAAGCTCGTAAGTCAATCCATTCAGTACAGGAATTATTTTAGAGCAAAATCAATCACTATTTCTTCCTTAAATTGGCAATACTGAAATTTTTTTAGATTCTCTTTCAACATTTCAATTTACATGTACCTATACTACCAAATTGAATCTTTATTGCCAGAAAGTATTTTTAAAAATATAAAAGTTGCCAATTTGCATGAAAAAAATATGATTTTTAAGTGTTCACTGCATTGCCAATTTATGTATAAATGGCAATTTGAGTGATTATTTTCATTTAGAAAATCCTCTGTATCAAACAGCAAATAGTTACACTATAATGTTTGGTCAGGCTTTGTGTAGAACTTCTTTCTTTTTCTGCTCATGCATCTTCTAAATTCCTTCAAGCATTAAAATTTAAAGTGAAAGTTATTGAATCAAAACGCAAAACGTATTCAAGCGTCCATTCCTTAAATTGTTAACCCATGGACTACTGGAACTGGTTAGTCCCTGCACAAAGTCTATGGGAATTACAAATTGCCTATTTTCAGTTCCTTAGTTTTCTTCTCAGCTGAGATAATGTTTTCATATTTGTTTCCAGAGATTCTTGGAGGAGATTCTACACCTTATGCTGGAGGCATCTTCAAGCTGGACATCAACATACCAGAAAGGTACCTACCAGGGCCCAAATTCTGAAAACTATGTTATCTTCTGTGTTAACAAAAGTCATGTTAATTGTCATAACTAACACCAATTGTGTACAATAATCACTTCTCATATTGGTGGGTGCGCAGAGGTCTCTTTTTAACATCATGCGATCACTGCAGACATTGCGAAAATATTAACCAATGACGCGGCGTAATTTTCATTTGTCATGAAAAATGATAACACATTTTTCAGAATTTAGGCCCAGATTAGATGCATTTTTAGGCCTCCACCTCAAAAATTGTGTGGATACCCTCAACCGAGCATCCCTCTGAAAATGGCTCAGTTTCAGTTTTCAGTTCAGTTCAGTTTAGTTTCAGTTCCAATCAAATCAAGTACCTGAATCATTGCAAAATTATGATTAAAATGAGGAATACAACTGGGTAAACACGGGATAAGTGTGAATGGGGTTTTAATCTGGGCAAACTCATGATAGTTCAACAATGCCTATGTAATTTTTTAATTAAAAATTTAATGGAGTATTCAAGTTCTTAATTTTTTTTCACTGAAATAGATACCCCTTTGAGCCGCCCAAAGTGCAGTACGTGACACCCATCTACCATCCAAACATTGATACCGGTGGCAGGATCTGCCTCGATCTGCTCAAGATGCCCCCTGCTGTAAGTGTATATCATCATCATTATCATCATAATCCCCATGGCCATCGATGTTATTTTTATCATTGTCATCCTCATCTTGATCCTCACCACCACTGTTGGTGTTATTCATCATCATCATCTGTCACCACCATTACCATTGAAATCATCACCATCACCATCATTATCAACACCATCACCATAAAACTTGAAAAGTAAATGAATAAATTAATAAATGGATAATAGATCCACATCATCATTATCTTTATATTCTTCATCATCATTGTTATCATCCTTCTCCTCCTCATCAACATGACCATCATCATCATCATCATCATCATTGTCATCATCATCATTATCGTCATCGCCATTATTGTCATCATCATCCTCATCATCATCACCATTATTATCATCATCATCATCATCATCACCATCACCATCACCATCATCATCACCATTATCATCATCATCATCATCATCATCATCATCATCATCATCATCACCATCACCATCATCATTATCATCATCATCATCATATTCATATTCCTCATCATCAACATCATCATTATCATTGCCATGATCACTACCACCATCATCACCTGCAGCATCTCTATGATCATCATGATCATCACCATCATCATCATCATCACCATCATCATCATCATCATCATCATCATCTTCATCATCATCATCATCATATTCATATTCCTCATCATCAACATCATCATTATCATTGCCATGATCACTACCACCATCATCACCTGCAGCATCTCTATGATCATCATGATCATCACCATCATCATCATCATCACCATCATCATCATCATCATCATCATCATCTTCATCATCATCATCATCATATTCATATTCCTCATCATCAACATCATCATTATCATTGCCATGATCACTACCACCATCATCACCTGCAGCATCTCTATGATCATCATGATCATCACCATCATCATCATCATCACCATCATCATCATCATCATCATCATCATCTTCATCATCATCATCATCATATTCATATTCCTCATCATCAACATCATCATTATCATTGCCATGATCACTACCACCATCATCACCTGCAGCATCTCTATGATCATCATGATCATCACCATCATCATCATCATCACCATCATCATCATCATCATCATCATCATCTTCATCATCATCATCATCATATTCATATTCCTCATCATCAACATCATCATTATCATTGCCATGATCACTACCACCATCATCACCTGCAGCATCTCTATGATCATCATGATCATCACCATCATCATCATCATCACCATCATCATCATCATCATCATCATCATCTTCATCATCATCATCATCATATTCATATTCCTCATCATCAACATCATCATTATCATTGCCATGATCACTACCACCATCATCACCTGCAGCATCTCTATGATCATCATGATCATCACCATCATCATCATCATCACCATCATCATCATCATCANCATCATCATCATCATCATCATAATTCTCACCCTCCTCCTCCTCCTGTTCCTTCTCCTTATCAGCACTATGATCCTTATTGATGGTGATCTTCATCACCATCAACATCACTATCATCATCAAGATCAGTATCATCATCATCATCACCATCAACATCATCATCATTATCATCACCATGAGCATTCATCATCATCAGCATCATAATCATCATTATGATCATCATGATCATGATCATCATCACTTTCATTATCCCCATCATCATCCTCATCTTCATCATCATCATCATCATCATCATCATCATCATCATCATCATCATCATCACCACCATTATTATTATCATCATCTTCATCATCATGATCATCATCAATACAATTATAATCATCATTATCATCATTATCATCATCATTATCATCATATCATCATCATCATCACCATCATCATCACCATCATCATCATCATCATCATCATCCTACTGAATTCTGTCATTCTCATAGACTTTGTGCTGGGACAGCCCAGTTCCACTAGTCGACAGGATAACACCATCATCGTCATTAGCATTATCAATGTTATTATCACCATTATGTAATCTGATGAAAGATGAAACTTAATTTCCGATACTAGCAATCTGATAAATCGATCTGTGGCTCAACAAATCAGCAAACCTGTCACTATTCAGTTCTCTTATTATCAATTCAATAGGATACACTTTTCAATTTTATTTAATATTTTTGTATTTTCACTTTTCAGGGCAACTGGAAGCCAAGTCTGAACATCTCGACAGTCCTCTCCTCCTTACAACTGTTAATGGCTGAGCCTAACCCAGATGATCCTCTGATGGCTGACATTGTAAGTCATGTTTGTAGAGATGCCGATAGTAGGCAATGATATAAAAAAAATGATGATGATGATGATGATGAAAATGTTACTTATCATAATACATGCTATTTGTATAGCATATTCACTCTGCAGAGTCTCAATATAATTTTGGCTATAGCATCATAAGCATGGTGTACAACAATGGACACAGCAATTCAAGGAATAAATAATCCTGCCAGATACCCATTCACATCTCTTGGGTAGAATAGGCCAATAAACACCTGCAGGTAGAAGGTATGGCACAAATTAAACTTCAAAAGGGCTGCAAAATTTGAATTAAGGACCCCTTTTCTATTCTTGTTTTGCTTGTCATTTGGGGGGGGGGGGGAATTCCTCAGAGAGATGTAAAATATGATGGGAGGAGTGACAAATCTTGTTGCTGGCAAAATTTTCCCCTGATTTTCAAATCCTGTGTGCCCACATGAATACAACAATTAGAGTTTAAGCAAAGCAAGGCAATTCTGAAGACCAATGACTTTTCAAAATTTGTGAAAATAATACAGTGGAAACTCAATATAACGAGGTGCTTAGGACCATCAAAAACACCTTGTTATAGCAGTAATCTCTTTATAGCAGATTTTAAAATAAGGCTATAAAGAGCTGGGACCAAATTTTTTACCTCTTTATAGCAGATATTTTGTTATATCAGATCTCTTTATATCAAGTTTCCACTGTGAAAATATTAGATGCAATTTGTATAGCGCATGTATCCACTACCTTTTTTCCACATTAGCGAGTATTGTACACAAGATTGAACATTTTTGCGAGTTTATGGTCGCTAAATTCATGAAAATAAAACCGTAGCAAAAATTGCAGCCTTTACAGCTGTATTTAATAACATGTTATATATTATAATACTCAGTAATCAATTATGATTGTCATTATTATTCATAATTTATCTCTTTCTGTTTACAGTCTGAGGAATTCAAGCACAACAGAGCTTTATTCAATGAGAAAGCGAAGGAATGGACAAAGAAACATGCTACCCAAGATGTACTACCAGTTAGGAAAGAGGTAATGTATATATATATATATATATATATATATATATATATATATATATATATATATGAATCTGTTACTCTGTTACTCACTGTTGTTAGTTATCTTTTGTAATGTGCCCTTTTGTTCAGGTGATATTTTTAAGAGATGCCAACTTTTTAAAAGAATTTCAGGATTATTGAACATGAAAGAATTAAAGAAACATGCTACCCAAGATATGCAACCAGCAGGGAAGAGGTAACAGAAATAGGAATGTTTAACTAACTCAGCGTTGTTAGTTATCTTTTGCAATGTGCCCTATATTGTACAGATGATATTTTCAGAGGTACCAACTTTGTAAGAGAATTACAGGATTATTGAACATTTAAGAATTAAAGAAACATGCTACCCAAGATGTATTACCAGTTAGGAAATTGGTAATAATAGTACTGTCAAACCTCGTTATAACGAGGTCCTTGGGACCAGAGGAATTATCTCTGTATATCAAAACCTTGTTATATCAGGGCCCGAGATCAGTGCTCTTTATAGCGAGGTTGGACTGTAATATGAATCTGTTACACCCACAATGTTGCACGCTATCTTTTGTAATGCCACGTGTGACTTTATGTTTTCTTCAGATGTGCAAATTTTTACAGTGCTCCACGAAAGAAGAGTTTAAGTTTGGTTGTGTAGAGTGCAAGAAATATTAAATGCAAGTTCCATCTTCAAATCTTAAGAATATTTTAGTTTTTCAACATTTTTTGTTATTCTAATTACAGATATCTAATGCGAGAGGTGATTTGTCAGATGAAAGCAGCTCAGAGGAAGAAACAGACGATTCCTCGGACGATAGTGATGCTGTAGAAAATGAACCAGCCAATCAGAATGCAGGAAATTCAAAATCATCCAATCAGAACTCTTCTTCCAAAATTGACTCAAAAGGACAGATTGAACAGGCCAATGAGAGAAGAGGAGAGAAGCGGTGTTTACCGGAAGTGAATGGGGAGTCGATATCCAACAAAAAGAACTTTGTTACAACATGAAGTATCATTATACGTTCCTTCTTATCTCCGATTGTTCATTTGTCTTCATGAAGTGAAATGAAGAAACAACTCGATATGCAATTGTAATTTTTGTTGTCGGCCCAGATGTCTGGCAAGCCCTCAAGTATTAGGACTTGATCCTATTTAGTAGGATTTTGTACTGAAAATAGGACACTAATGGGGTGTTGCTCAAAATCAACTGCAAATCAACTGAAACTTTGCACATTGTAACACGCATTTTCATGTGCGTGCGGTGTGCGCATTGAACAAGACGCGCATGAAACAATGATTTTGATTGGCGCGTTCAGATCAACTGCAACTTGCGAGCAATTGCAACTTTTGAACAACACCCCCGTAGAGGAAAAATAGGATCCTATAATTCCTTGAAATAGTGTTGGAAAGTGCACGGAAGCAAAGATCAATATATTTTTCTCTGGAAAAAGGATTTTAAGATAAAGCAATGTGATTTTTATTGAAATGAGCTTGGTTGCTCTGCACTTTTACTTTGTACCTTTTGTGTTACACAAAGCTGTTTGTAGATCAACAATCAACTACTGTATAAGCCAATATTTTGGCGTACAGATATTTTCGCGATTTCTGACCAGTTTGACACATTGGCGTGTTGTTATTTTCAAGCTTTTGAAAGTATTTGTACACAAATGAATGTACATCATATAGAGTGGAAATTTTCGCGAGGCCATAACCGCGAAATTAGCGAAAATAAAACCACCGCAAAAATTTCAGCTTATACATTATACGCACAGCTGGTGACCCTTTCCTGCACTTAATGATATAAAATCTGTTGCAGTGTCACACCAGAGAAAGGGTCACCAGTCGTTAGTAGATTTATGGACAGCTTTATGAAATACAACCCAGGGGCCTGTAACATAAAGGTGATAATAAATTGAAAATTAATTGTATCTTTATGGTACACGTTTTGCCATAGACTTACAATAAATGTTTATGTTACAGGCCCCAGGTGTGATAGATTATAGTATTGATCTCTTCTGAATTGATTTCCAAATGTTTATTGTCTGGGAAACTAAGTTTGACATATTTCCATAACCTCAAAGGTTGTAAAATGCTGATAGTGCAAGCACAACATAACCAAAATTGTCTGTAACAAAGACTAATAAAGGTTACAGAGATTTGTAATAAAGATCGGTTTGAGTGCATTTCCTGTTTAACATGACAAGGTGCATAGTTTAGTTGTGGTATGACATCATTGGGTGTTCATTACATTCAAATGTGCTCAGTTCTGATGGCAATCAATATAGGCCTACAAATAATGAATGCATGAAAATGCAATAGTCCAAAATATATTATACAAGGTACAATTTTGATTTTTCTATTTCACAAGACTGTGCTTAGTGAAATAAATCAGTCCACATCTGACCTAATAAAAATTAATAAGAACAGGGAGGTGTTTCACCAAGTCGTTCTTAAAGTTACGCACGACTTTAAGTTCGACTGGTATCAGTTCTTGCGCGGAATGCGCATAATTGTGTGAACCATTGCGCACAAGGTGGGATACCAGTCCAACGTAAAGTCGTGCGTAAAGTCTTTCTTATCTTGGTGAAACACCGCCCAGGTTCGTAAGTTGCACTCTTCCTCAGTGGCCAGATGCAACAAGATTTTTTTAAGAAAATCAGTTTCTGGGAACAGGGCCCTATTGCATAAAAAGTTGCGTTCAAAAGCATCCCAGAAAATTAAACACAAGTTCTAAATACGCACTCCGGAGTGGTTGAGAATAGAGTTGCATTAAATTTTCTGACTTGTGTTTAAACAACTTTTTATGCAATAGGGCTCAGATCACAAACGTGTGATGACATTATTACCTGACCAAGGATTGATTATGATTATTATTTGTGATTCCACAAATGATGGAAGTGCTTATGTGTTGCGTCTGTACATGTATTTATTTGAACTACATCAACATGTATGTAAGGGAAATAAAGAATATATTGTTATTGTACAGTAATGGTGCTTTTTCTGTATTCGATCTTTGCACTCCTTAAAGTTGATAAAATATGAATGAACGAATAATTACACAGGACACCAGAAATTACAGAATATGATACTCATTTATAACATACATTGTATAATATGAATATATTGACACTTATTTCACTTTTCATACACCATTATAAATTCTCAATACTCTAAATATAATGAGAACACTACTGCACAAAGGATTTGGCATAACAGGTCCACACAATGAATAATTAGAACTTGCAATGCAAACTCTGATGCATTATAACAATTCATGATGCTAAACCTGTGCCAAATCATCTGCATTGTAGTGTACTCCATATGCAATACAGAAATAATGTTGCATTCATTTACAAAGCATGGGCTTTGAATGAAAATACCACTTACAATTTTTAAATATCCCTTTGATATCAATATGGAAGTCAACAAATGTATTACTCACAATTTGAGTAACACATAATTCATAATGACCTACATGCACATGTATTTACATGAAGCATTCTGTTGGAAAGTGATTATTTGAATTTTCTTAAATTTACAGTTGGACTTCTGGCGAGTGTTTCATGAAGCGTATATACTATATTTGTCAGTGCTGACAAACTCCAAGGAAATGCATGATTTTGATGGGATAAAAAGCATATCAACTATTGCCACATGACAACTGTCAGAAAATGTCTGCTTGTCGCTGAAACAAACTTCATGAAATCACTCCAGAATTTTCCCTTTCATCCAGACAGGTTGGCATCGGATCTGATCTAAAATTTATCAAAAATTACATCATTTTTTTCATTTGTCTAATTGAATCAAGTGTAAATACAGGTAGGCAAAAAGTATGGATAAAAGGGATGTACAACTCTGATATAAGTATCACACATTTTCTAGTCCGGATTCAAATCAAAATTTAGTACTGAGGGCATAATTCTTCATCTAGAAATTAGTAAAATATCAAAGAAAGAAAACCAAACTTTCCCCAGTACTTCATGATACTGATACACTCTACATTTACAAGTGCATGGAAATCAAATAATAAGAGTACAATAAACTGTACTTTAGTCACCCACAAAATATAATTCTAATAGCAAAATGCACAGGCCTATTCCTACCAAAAGATGACAGATTCCACAGCCATGCACCACAATATATGAAGAGAAGTACAGAAGAAGTATTATTTAATTTTCAGGAAATAAAGCAATTTGTAGGATATTGAATCACAAAATTGCAATGGAATGTAGAAACCGAAAACTGACAAACATACGTACAGTACATGTCTGTGTACATGTATACGGTGTTGCACAACTTTACTTCGCCATCAACCCCAAATTACTTGTAGCTACATAGCGAAACTATCAATTTGATTGGCTTAAGGCCCATGCACACTAAGCACGGCATAGTATATGTGGCTCCCCTGTCATTGGACATTTGTTGAGCATCCTTTGCGAGGAGGAACCACTGGCCAATAACAAACAACATACTGCCTAAACACCATGCCGTTATTGTGTTTGGTGTGCTGGGGTCTTTAATGTCTGCACTTGTATTGGAAACTCTTCAGGATTACAAATGTACAGCCTGACAAATATCTGATGCATGTATTTACATACATTAATTGTTGGGTTGTATATTCTCCAGGTGATTTCGATTTGCCTTCCCTGCAGTCGATGACAACTTCCATGCAACATCCCGGAAAATAGGCAATAATTCAATGCAATTTTAAAAGCATTGCTTAATTGAATAAGAGAGATCATACAACTTTCATGAAGCTAATGAAAATCCACTAAACATACATGTTCATAGAAGATGGGCATCCACGTACAACACTGCTTCCTACCGAATATTATTGCTAACTCTTGTGAAATATATAACCATTTCTAAAAGGGTTTTCTTGGGGAATATACATGTACATTACATACATAACAAAGACCTTACTGTACCATAATAATTTGTATAAAATTGCACAATTTCTCAACAATTCATCACTAAATGTCAAAACACTGTAATAGTGACATGATATTTACCAGAGAAGAGAAAACTATAAAAGAGAAAGGGGAGAATAAAAGAGCACTAGGAATAATATTATCGTTGAAAAGATTAATTATAATACTTCATCAACTGCCCATTTAGATTGAAGCCAAAGATCTATTGCAATTGATCAACTCAAACAATTCCCCAAAGATCCCACTACCTTCTATGCAATATGTGACGACCAATAACCCATAGTGCAACCATGACAAATTTGTTTGGTTACCGGTCATCATTTTAAAGCTAAGAACAACATTTGAGATCACAGTGGGTTAACTGGGTAATATCCATTGTTCTTGAGCTTTGTAGTGATATCAGACATAAAAAGATTCTGACTTGCATTGAGCTTGATTGTGATAGCAGGTTTACAAAAGAATTCTGACATGCACTGTAGATACAGCACAGTAACCCACTTTAATTTATGTGCTTAATGATGAGAGCACCAAACTCCGGAAGTCAGCAGATCTAATGACTTAAAATTGAAGCATGCACAATTACACACTTAATTGCCCATAGTACATTACATTATGTCTGAGGCTTTACAGTTGCTGATATTAGAGAGCACACTGGGTAATTTATCTAGTAAGAAGGTGATTTTGCAAAGTGTAAATGATGCAAAATTGCTTGGTGTATAACAAAGATTACCCAACAAGCTGATCGTTTCAAACAACCGTAAAACGGTAAAAGAGCATATTAGCTCTGCTTGGCAGGTTGGAGCAGTCCAAACTCGATGGGGGATTGATGATAGTCCAAATACATTAATCGAGGATTCCATAATCCACTTGACAATCTCTGACCGAGTTGGACTAGTCCATTTTTGATGGAGGGTTATCGATAGATACGGCGTTCATGATAAATTTAATAAAAGATTCCTCAATTCACTTGGTAATTTTTTGCCGACTGAGTTAGAACAGTCTATTTTTATACAGGATTATCGATGGATAGCTCATAGTCATAATAGATGTAATCCAAGGTACGATACCATTATTCACTTAAGTGGCAATGTCATGCTGATTAAGTTGGAACAGTTCATTTTTTATGGAGGGCTATCGATAGATACATAGTTCATGATTCACTTGGCAATCTCATGCTGACTGAGTTGGAACGGTCCATTTTTGATTGAGGGTTATTGATGGATAGTTCATAATAATCTCGGATTCCTTACATAATCCACTAGGCAATTTCTTGTTGACTGAGCTGATACAGTCCATATTTGTTGGAGGGCTATCGATAGATACGTAGTTCATGATTCACTGGGCAATCTCATGCTGACTGAGTTGGAACAGTCCATTTTTGATGGAGGGTTATCGAGTTCATCATAATCCAAGATTCTTAATCCACTTGGTACTGCAATCTCCTGTTCACCGAATACTGATACATGGAAAAGGCGGCAAAGAGGAAGTAGATTCCGGCTGCGATAAAGCAATTATTGGAGACACCGGTGTAGGCGGCATCAAGATCCTCCTGCGTGAAATGTTCTTCGAGGGGGACATCCTCGATGAAGGCGAGAGCGTTTATCCTGAAGAACACTCCCATGAGAAGCTGCAAAATGTGAAATAAAAGACGGAGCATGTCAAAGTGAAATTGAGAAAATACATGTATAATCAAATAAAAACATTACACGTTGCGATATGAAGAAAATTGGTGCAACATGATGTAATTGCAAAGAGACGAGAAAAACTAAAAAAGCTTTTCATTTGAAATTGTTTTCCATCCTACCACCCTCCCCAAAAGGGAGAATTTTTAGAATAAAGAACAAAAGATACTGCATCACTCAGATGTGAGATTGC
>BQKZ01005681.1:6858-22112 GCA_036244855.1 Temnopleurus reevesii | reverse complement strand
AGTACAGAGGCTAATTTGAGGCCTGTATACTATGTCTAGTTGTACAATTGAATGGATTAATTATTTAACATGCTTTGAACCTGTTCGGATTTAAGTAAAATATATTTTTTAATTATATAAAAAAGAAGTATTGAAAAAAATATAGATTTATTATTCTGATTTCCTTTTTGCTTGTACAGCCCCTAGCAGTTCCTGGTCGGGTGTTGGCCGGCGAGGGCGTCCTCACAAAGATCTATTTGTCTGATTATTTTTCTACATGTATTAGTCTTTTGTGTTTTTATAGAAAAGAAATATCAAGTAATATGATCTTTTGTTGATTCTTTTTTTCTTGTCCTTGTACAGCCCCTAGCCGTTCCTGGTCGGGTGTTGGTCGGAGAGGGCGTGCTCACAAAGAACTGTCGAAAAAGGTGCAAGCCGAGACAGTTTTTCCTTTTCAACGATGCCTTAGTTTACGGCAATATTGTCCTCAGTAAAAAGAAGGTAAGAATTGAGTGGAATTTCACTAAAGTTAAATTTATAGATGTAATGATGATAATGATAATGATAATAATTGATTCTATTAATCATAGTTCTTACATGTATCACAAATTGAAATATTAATCTTGTACAAAAGGAAATCTAGGGTAGCGTTTCATCAAGCTCGAAAAGACTTTCAGAACGACCGATACGTGTTCTTGTGTGCAATGATCAATGATATTACCCATATTCAGCAAGAGAAATGATAAATTATATAAGTTCTTGCGCTGAATGTGTGTAGTGTCGATATTATACCAATCATTCTTTAAGTCTTTCTTATCTTGGTGAAACAGCTCTCAGCACCGTCAAATTGCTGCTGAACTCATCAGGTGGGAGTATTGTTTTCCCACCTGTGCAGCAATACATATATGTGCCTTTGAAAAAGCAGCCTTTTTCTTAAAGATCTTGGGCCTGTGCAATTGGTATGCACAAGTTATTATTTGAAATAAATGAATAAAACAAAAGAAAACGGATCCATCACTACTTATCAATCTCGTTAAAAAAATGTAAAGTGATCATCCTAAGAAAGCAGGAAATATTCAAGGCTGGCTTTGGTCCTGAAAGCTGATATTTTTACTGGATTTTTTAGTTTCAGAATCAAAATGCTTACCTGAAATTCAATGCCCTCATTGCTTTTCCTCTTTTCTTCAAAGAGATGATTTTGTTTTACCTTGTTTTGTTGTAAAGGCGATCCCAACACAAGCTGTGCTTTCAGGGTACTCGCCTCCTTTATTTTGTTCTATTTGTGATGTTATTTTGCATTGATTATGTATATGAAAAAGGAAGTAAATTAATTCAAAATTCAAAAATTCAAATTAATTGCCCCTACTCTTGGAAAAGAATCAACATTAATTGATACTCATAACTTGGAAACCACTTGTGGAATTACCGTGCTTAAATTGATTTTGGGAAAATCAGAAAATACGTTCAAAAGTAATGAATTTTAAAATTCTCAAGCATATGGCAATTTCTACTGCTGTGCGAACATATCCTGTAATGCTATGTCGGATAGCTCATCTGGCATATTTCCAGAAAAAAAATCCTCATATAGAAATTATAGTGATCCTGCACTTTTTTTTGCACATACAGTGTATGCCACAATATTTATTGCATACAAGATGTACATACATGTATGTAAAACCAAGTATTCAATTAATGTATTCATCTTTGAATTTTCTTTCAGTATAATAAGCAACATGTATTGCCGCTTGAAGACGTCAGGTTAAAATCGGTCGATGATGAAGGCAGTAAGTTGATTTTTTGGTTTGTATTTTAATAGTAATATGTAGTTTTCGATTTCAGTCAACTGTGATGAAGGGCATGTCGACCAGAAGTAGTATGTCATAGTTTTGCGAGTCGGCTTAGTGTTACATCACAGCTAGTTGCGCATGTAACAATCAGCAGACATGCAAAAATATGACGTACTTACTTCCGGTCGACTGTGACAGTGACAGTGACTGTGACTGTGACGAGTGAAATCAAAACCTCCACAATGATAGTAACATACTGTAATGATAAAGAGCAGATCACACACTTGTCTCAATGTGCTGATTATTAAAGACAAAAGAAAAACAGAAACAACAGCTATTAAGTAACTTTGCTCAGCAAAAAATCAAGGAAACTATCTTGAACAAATTTTTTTCAAATAAATGTGCTTTTTGATGTGAAATCGTCAGCAGTGTCTGAATTCTCGATATCATCTGGCAGTTTAAAGTTCTTTTGCAGTTGCTTTAACAAGCTGCTGAGCAAATCTTCAGCCCCTCAATAAAGATATGGAGTTAGGAATAGTGTCTGAGATGACAGGCGATCAGTTCTTTTGCAAAAATAAAAAAAAATAAAGAAGGAAGAAAATAAAGTAGGTATTGTGTACAGGATATAAAAGCATTATAGACCGGGCGCAGGCTCGATTTATTTAGGTGAGAAGAGTCACACTTTTTGATGGTCGCATCGTGTAAAGATGTCGCCCAGAGTCAATAAAACCCGAAGCTGGCATTGCCTAACCTGTGCATAAGGCCGTGGGGGCGCCAAAAAGAGCCCCNTAAAATTGAAGCATGCACAATTGCACACTTAATTGCCCATAGTACATTACATTATGTCTGAGGCTTTACAGTTGCTGATATTAGAGAGCACACTGGGTAATTTATCTAGTAAGAAGGTGATTTTGCAAAGTGTAAATGATGCAAAATTGCTTGGTGTATAACAAAGATTACCCAACAAGCTGATCGTTTCAAACAACCGTAAAACGGTAAAAGAGCATATTAGCTCTGCTTGGCAGGTTGGAGCAGTCCAAACTCGATGGGGGATTGATGATAGTCCAAATACATTGATTGAGGATTCCATAATCCACTTGACAATCTCTGACCGAGTTGGACTAGTCCATTTTTTATGGAGGGTTATCGATAGATACGGCGTTCATGATAAATTTAATAAAAGATTCCTCAATTCACTTGGTAATTTTTTGCCGACTGAGTTAGAACAGTCTATTTTTATACAGGATTATCGATGGATAGCTCATAATAGATGTAATCCAAGGTACGGTACCATTATTCACTTAAGTGGCAATGTCATGCTGATTAAGTTGGAACAGTCCATTTTTTATGGAGGGCTATCGATAGATACATAGTTCATGATTCACTTGGCAATCTCATGCTGACTGAGTTGGAACGGTCCATTTTTGATTGAGGGTTATTGATGGATAGTTCATAATAATCTCGGATTCCTTACATAATCCACTAGGCAATTTCTTGTTGACTGAGCTGATACAGTCCATATTTGTTGGAGGGCTATCGATAGATACGTAGTTCATGATTCACTGGGCAATCTCATGCTGACTGAGTTGGAACAGTCCATTTTTGATGGAGGGTTATCGAGTTCATCATAATCCAAGATTCTTAATCCACTTGGTACTGCAATCTCCTGTTCACCGAATACTGATACATGGAAAAGGCGGCAAAGAGGAAGTAGATTCCGGCTGCGATAAAGCAATTATTGGAGACACCGGTGTAGGCGGCATCAAGATCCTCCTGCGTGAAGTGTTCTTCGAGGGGGACATCCTCGATGAAGGCGAGAGCGTTTATCCTGAAGAACACTCCCATGAGAAGCTGCAAAATGTGAAATAAAAGACGGAGCATGTCAAAGTGAAATTGAGAAAATACATGTATAATCAAATAAAAACATTACACGTTGCGATATGAAGAAAATTGGTGCAACATGATGTAATTGCAAAGAGACAAGAAAAACTAAAAAAAGCTTTTCATTTGAAATTGTTTTCCATCCTACCACCCTCCCAAAAAGGGAGAATTTTTAGAATAAAGAACAAAAGATACTGCATCACTCAGATGTGAGATTGCGATAGGATAATAATGGTCACTTTTTTGTAATGTTTTTATAACAGTTAAATCATACCTAAATGTTTTTCATTTTTTGCCTTCGCAATCCCTTCTTCCAAGTCCATCTCTTCTTTTTCCTTGTCATCATTTACAAACACCAAGGATTTTCACACAGAAATTTACAACATACTACTGGCTGCAAATGTAAAAAGATAATGACAACTAAAACTATTCTTCAAAATGCTTTCAAAAATCTCAACAAGGAAAAGTCAACCATCAACCCTCATCCCAAAATCCAATGGCAGATCTACCATTTCATTGCATTCTGTGTGCACACAAAAATAATTAATATGTCAACATCAAGAATTCTTCATTGCACAACTTACCAGCATTACTACGCCCCATATACTCAGCAAAGAGCAACATGTTGAGCACTTTGGTCCACAAATCTTCACCATTTTCGAATGGAAACAAGTTCCTCACCAAAATAAAGGTTAAAGTATGTTAAAAATGATGAAAAACAGAATATATTGGAGCACTAGTCTGGCAGAGGTAGCTAGCAGTCAACTCAATCACGTGATACGATATTTGTTATCGTATGAGCTGACGAGATATCGATATCCTAAATCCACTTGTTTTCCACCCCATTTGCACCAAGAATAATCATTAAAATTACCAAAAATATTGGCATTTACATGATATAGATACAATACAGCCCAACGGAGGACTACATTATATTAAATACCATTTGTTTCGTTTGATTTGGATTTGGATTAAAAGCTAAATGGTCATAAAAATGTTGTCATGTGACTGGATCAAAGGTTAATCTCCTCCCACTTTTACTTCACACAAACATGGTAGATCGGCTCGGTGAGTAGTTTCTTACTTCCGATAGTTTGTTTCGTTATTTATAACCTTCCTTTCAATTTCCGGAGCACAAATTTACTTTAACTAGTGAATATGAACATCGTTGATATCGAATAATTTACATTTTTATTCATATTTGCGTAGGAAATTTGTGTTTGGGGGCTAAATCGTTGACGAGAATTGATGGTGAATTTGTTTTTCGTGGGCGCACGACGTGTTTTCTCTTGAAATCTACGCCGCCCATCCCGGCGTGTGATATTTTGATTACCCCGTCGATGGAAAAGAGGCGTATCGCCCCACGGGTCAGCATGTTGTGGATGTGGGTGACTGAGTGAAGTTTTGCAGGATGAGAATGGCGTTTGTTTGGACGGTTTATGTACTGTAGATATGCTGAAAATATTGTTAAAATGTATTCAACATACATGTAGTGTTTTTAATGTTTGTAGGAATTTAGCGTCATGTCATGTGTGTGTAAAACAATCCCTTTTCTCAATTTCTGTTTATTTTTTCCATCTAATTTAATCAGTCACTCCTTTACTTTTTGCTCTTCTACCACTTCTTAATATATTCTTCTTCTTCTTCTTCTTCTTCTTCTTCTTCTTCTTCTTCTTCTTCTTCTTCTTCTTCTTCTCCTTCTAAGTTCTTCTTCATCATCATCTTATTCTTCGTCTTCTCACCAAAGTTGCCAAAGGTTTCCAATTTGTCAAGTGATTTGTATTGTTTCACCATATTTTTCATGCCTCATAACTTTTTTGTTGTCTGATTTCCCTCAAACCTTTTTATTCTGTTTCAGTCATGTTTTTGCAATCTGTTCAAAAAGTTTTGGCTGGGCTTTCCCCTTTAGCTTAGCTTAAATTGCTTCAGGCATGTAAGTTGACAACATTGAGTTTTGGGCAGCCTTTGACAAACACCAACAAACACCAACACCACAGTCTGAGGGGAAGTTGCTACAAAGTTGCAATTGATCGCAATTCCACTGCATATCAGTTGCAAATTGTAACACACATTTTCATTTGTGCATGGTATGAGCTTTTAACAAGATGCGCATGAAACAATGAATTTGATTGGTGCGTTCTGATCAATGGAAACTTTTGAAAAACACCCCATTAGACTGAAGCCAAGAGCTCATCCCAGCCAATAAGATATAGCCCCATAAAGTATATGCATTTTCATTGTCTATGAAAATTAAGCATAAATGTATTGATGTCCTTACAGATGGGAATCAATAATATTTACAGGTTGGAACATGATGATACCTATGGGGTCTGAATATTAAAGTATAGTAAACGGCTTTCGTTAAAGCATTTACATCAGTTAGATACACACAAAAGAAATTTCATAGCCTCATTCTGTGGAAAATGTTGAACAGTTGTCACATCAATGATCAGGGACAGCTCCTTTCTTTTGTGATCATGTAGCTTTTGCAGAGGTAGTGAAATGAGTGAAAAATGTTTCTTTTGTATCTTCTACTCATAGTAATTACTGTAATCATCACCACTTTTGAAAGTAGTGTCATTAAATGCTGTTTTTTGCTTGTCAATCATTGCAGTTAACAGTGAAGCCAACCGTAAGCGGATTGAGCAAGTGGAACTATGCTTCGGGGGCTCAGGACAGGTGAGAACCATTCTTATTAGTTCACCCTTAGTGTGTTAGTATCATGTGCCTTAGGCCATTAAGGCCATTTAAAGGTAGAAAACTACATTTTCACACATTACGGTTATGCTTACAACTTGTTGTGTACCTTAGATATGCCAAAATAAACCTCTATGAACTATTTTTGTCGAATGTAGTCCAGAATATTTAATTCAAATAAGAATCTATTCTATCATAATTCATCTTGACACCAACAGCATCGCGTACTCGTAGCGTATTACGACACACGCAAAACATTGTAAGAGCACATACAGTGTGCACTTCAATACACTGCCACACCATGTGGAATACGCACTAGGAGAGACTCTTGCGCTATTGGTCAACGAGGGGTCAACGGCTGTTTTGAAGTTTGAACGCACGGTTCATTAATTCGAGGCCTGAATAAAAGAATTATTATTGGAATAACTATAAATGCGCCTATCATGACCAATCTTCATGCTTAATTGATTGGTGATAAGTTCTAACATTTAGTACTCTTCAACATAACACAACAATCTTGGAAAGTCAAATTTTAGGTGATAAGTTCTAACATTTAGTACTCTTCAACATAACACAACAATCTTGGAAAGTAAAATTTTAGGCTGAAAAAGAAGTATTCTACCTTTAAACCATAAGGCCAGTTAAGACTCAACTCAAGCCAACTGCAGAGATGCCAACCGTTTCAGAATATGCATGAGGTCATGAAATTAAAATGTGATAAATGCAACAGCTGGACAAAAGCGAGAGTGAACAGGACAACAGTAAACCTATTCCCAGCCACTAACTTGTATTTTGTCGGAAAGAAAGCCTTGGATTCTATAATTCACCACATACTTATACCAGAACAGTTGGTACATGTATCTCTGCCACTGTAAGCGGATTGAGCAAGTGAAACTATGCTTTGGAGGCTCAGGACAAGTGAGAATACTTCTATCTTCAGTAAACGCTTATTTTGGAATTCACAAGATGGTCTACATATTTTATTTAGTCCATGGTCTCATCCTGGTACAAAACCCTGGCATCGGAAGATTTATGCATAAATATGCTTGATTAATTGTTCAATAGGTGCGTTCATTGGACCAATTTTATGTGAATTAAGGGCAGTAATGCAGGGAATACATTTTAAGCGATTGCTCTCCTAAAACACCCCTTAAATGCTTTTTGGGGTGTGATTTATTGAGCCCCTTGTAACCCCAATTTTACCACATGAAGACCCAATTTAGCTCCCCTAAAACTCTCCTTGAGAGCATCTAGGCGAGCTATCTGTAGCTCCCCTGCAAATTCTTAAATTCAGTCCCTGTAATGCATACATGTCCACATGCATGGTTTTCGACCAGGTTTAGACCGTAGACTAAAATAAACCATCTTTGTGAATTCTGACCTTACTCTGCAATTCTAATGTTTTTTGTGAGTGTAAAAGTGAAGCCAACCGTTCCTGAATATGCATGGGGTAAAACATGAGACATTAATAACACAACAGCTGAATAAAAGAGAGAGTGTAAATGTGACAATAGTAACCATACTCTCAGCCATTCACTTGTAATGAAAGCCTTCAATTTTATGTGATAATTTACCACTTGGCATCTTTGCCACCCTAAGGGGATTGAACAAGGGGAAAGTGGAATATGCTGCAGCATCTCAGTGTGCTTACTAGAAAGATTTGGTAAGAATGAGCAAATCAGTGAAAATTTATCGGACATGTTGCCAATTTTATGACATCATGGGTGCACTACTAACCAGAGTTTTCTTTATATTGATGGTGCACAATTCATCATTTCTACAGAAAGATACACAAATAGGGGATAATATTATCTATCATGAATATATCCTATATGTTCAAAGTTCTGAGGAAATCATATTTTCTGGGAAAAAGTGACATTGATGAATGGTCAGTTGTGCACCTTGTGACGTCATCAATTCCCTTTTTATCAAAATATTCAAACATTCATAACTTTCAATTGAATGATTTTTGTGTTGGGTACATGTAGATAAATAAGTGAATAATTCTTGCCTTATCCCAACATGAATACCGGTAAACACTGATTGACAGCTTCTTGCCAATTTCACAGCTACTCGATAAAGCACTGTCAACCAGTGTTTATTCATGTTGGGATAAGGCAAGAATTATTTCAATTATTCATAACTTTCTTATAAGAAAGTTAAGAGAGACTCTTCTTTTGATGTATTTTTTTATAATATGAATAAAATGTATGAGAGACACTCTACTCTTCCACTATGTGGTTCTTCTCTGTATAAAAAGGAAACAGGCATTTTTCCAAGTCTCTGAGTGTTTTACAGCTGTATCGTGAGAATAATTAGCTGATAACAGTTTTCCTAACTTCCTTCCTTGTTTTAAGAAAATATTAACACTGGAAGTTGCCAATATTTAACTGGATTTTGTGAAGGAAATAGCTATGGAAATATGGAAATTGTCTTATAGCACTTTCGGTTACCATTCCTACCTTAAATGAGCACCTAGATATTTTCTACCCTTTCTATACTCCAAGCATTTCGCAGCTGGTAGAACTTGTGTACTAAGATAATGATTGGCTGATATACTAGTTTTTTTTAACTTCCTTCCTTGTTTTAACAAAATATTAGCACTGGAAGTTGCCAATATTTGATTGGAATTTGTTGAGTAAATCTATGGAAATGTGGAAATTGTCTTAGAGCATATTCAGTCACCATTCCTACCTTAAATGAGTACCAATATTATTCTATTTTCTTCCCTCCTCCTATTTTCTACACTCCTACACTACAAGTGTTTTACAGATGCTAGAACCTGTGTACCGTGAGAATGATTTGCTATTAATAGATAACAGTTTTCTTAACTTGAATCTTCTTTTCCCTTAATTTCATTTATTTTTTCCTCTTTCTTTTTTAACTTGCTTTAATTTAATTTAATTTAGTTTAGCAATAGCAAGGCGCTTAGAAACACCAGTGTAAATAAATGTTATAATAATTATTATTATTATTATTCCTTCCTTGTTTTAACAAAATACAACATCCCACTGGAAGTTGCCAATATTTGATTGGAATTTGTGGAGGAAATACCTATTGAAATATGGAAATTGTCTTATAGCACATTCAATTACCATTCCTACCTTAAAGGGGCACCTATATTATTACCTGTACATTTTCTACCCTTTTTAAACTCCAATTGTTTTACAGCTGGTAGAACCTGTGTACTGTGAGAATGATTGGCTTACAGAAACCAGTTTTCCTAACTTCTTCCTTCATTGTTTTAGCAAAATATATCATCCCACATATGATTGGAATTTGTGGAGGAAATCTATTGAAATATGGAAAAATTCAATCACCATTCCTACCTAAAAGACAACATCATTTTTTTTCCTACACCCTTTCTACACTTATACAACTAAAGTGTTTCCATTATCATATCAAAGCCAAATATAAAATAATTAGGAAAGGGAGCATGTTCACATGTTATTAAAGTGATACATGTATTCAGGGTGTTACATAACTTTTTTACTCTCTAGTTGGACAAGTAAATTTAGAAATGGCTTACAGTCATTAGCCCAGAAATGAATTACACTTGTCGCCAAAAGAATTTAAGTTAAAACACGTGTAATTTTAGTTTAGAGACAGCAATAATTGGCTTGAATTTCGAAACCCACATCGGATTGACCTGTTTAAAAAAAAAAAAAATCCAACCAATGTTTGGATTTTTTTGGGAGGGGGGGGGGGGGGGGGGGCGCTTTTTATATAAACAAGATATACCAGAATTTTCAGTCGCTAAATTTACCAGGACTTTATATATCCCCTAAACTTAAAGTGTGCACCAGAAACATACAGCTTGCGAAAAATTGACTGAAAGTCGAATAAATGGCAATTAACAGTATATTTAGGAAATTAATTTGAGAAAAATATCAGGTTGGGCCAATTTCAGAGGTCTGGATGGTGGAGGGCAATGAAACAACTTATTTTGGCCTTACTAGAATGACATTGAAGAATAGGAAACTTTTAATAAGTCACAGCAACCTGAAGTCCCAAACCAGGGGCTGTTGCACAAAAGCCCTAGACTCACTTGTACCCCATTCAAGCCTATAGTTATAGCCCACAATATGATAGGATGTTTGTTCTTGGGGCTTTAATGAAAGACACCCCTCTATGAATCATGTCTTTATTTCCTCCCCATNGTGGATTACTAGTTGAGGAATTCGAAGCAAATAGATAGCATGTTCGCGATCGATTTAGGCTCCATACGTTCAAATTAGGCTCCATGCCAGCTTTGTAGCTATGTGTGTCCGTCCTATTGTTTCGCTGTGTGACCTAGTTTGCATATCAGCCATCTTTTGATTATTCATGTGAGCTGACCAGTTTTAGGAATTCAATATAATAAGAAACTGAACACATTTTTAATGTCATGGAATGTTTGTGGGGATTGTCTTTATGTACTACCAACTAACTAATACTTTTTTTTTTGCATCAGATACCCTTTCATTTGTTAAAGATTGTGATTAGAAACTATATTTTCTAAAATTTCTGTTTCAGATTTAAAGAATGGCTGGCAGATTATCAGTGCAACTAAATCCTTCACCGTTTACGCTGCAACGGCCACAGAGAAGTCAGAATGGATGGCACATATAAATAAATGCATCTCAGATCTATTAGCAAAAAGTGAGTAAAGCAAGTTCTTTTTTGGCTGCATCCAGTACCATAACTATATGTAGCGCCATTTTATACACTTAATCCCCACATCATGTGTATTGCTAAACAGGATATGTGGTTGAGTATAGTGGTGCTACTTATAGCTATAATGGGGCCATTCCACGTTACGTAAGTTACATTTCAGAGAAAAATTTGGATATAAAAGGTGTATTTCTGCTCTTAACCAATTGCAAGAGAGGATTTTATTACATTGTGGTAAACCCTTACGATTGACTCTTTAATTTAAGACCAAATTTTGAGCCCTCTTTGCTTGAATTAAGAAGTATCACATCAATAATGGAGCGTTACGTAAGTTACATCACACGAAAAGGGATCATTGACTTCTTTTTTTAATTTTGAAAATCCTGTGAAGTGCTCAGGTCCCATGATACAGTTTCATAAAAAACCAAAAGGGTACACCTTAAGCTATATTATCAGTGAAGATTATGAAAATACTAACATTCATATTTTTGTAAGAGCCCATCTCCACCGTTACGTAAGTTACAGTTGAGCGTTACGTAAGTTACGTCGTGTGAAATGTCAGTTTTCTATCCAGGGGTTTTCTTCTCAATTTGTTTCATATGATACGGATATGCTTTTGTTTCATCAAGCTATTGAAAACCCCAATTGTGCACGTCTTCTTGACAACTAGAACATAGCCATTATGTACATATTGGGTATCTGAGGTCTTACTGATGGCTGAGTGAAAGAAATTACAAGAACTGATGTTACTGATGTGTGAAAGGTATAAGTATAGCCATCACCTAGCCAATGTCTTGTTCTTGTACCAAGAAAACATCTGATTTATGCTAAAATCCACCAAAACTGTCTAAAAGCTACTCGATATAATCGTTGGATGGTCATCAGAGGGTGGCCACATGGTCTTGTATTTTGGTCGGGTAAAATTTACAAATCAATTCTTACGAAGGTGGCTGAATTGCATAATGATTGTAATAATTCACCTGATTTGATATATTTTGTGCTTTTCTGCCACATTCAGACAGCTCTGTACAATTACAAGGCCAAAAAATGACAGATATTCCTTAAAACAATACATAGAAAAAACGTGTAACTTACGTAACGTTACGTATAAGTTACATATTTTTACAGGGAGCCAACGTCTTCGTATTATCTGGGTAAGAAACTACCAACAAGATTCAGGGAGCTGTTTTTTGCTGATGGCTACCAATTTGTCAAAATGCTGTCAGATATGAACCAGTCATTGGATGGTTAATATGCTCTTATATATTTGGTCTGAGCATTGTTGAAAAAAGGGGGAAAACGGAATTCTAGTAATTTTTCATTGAAATCATATCATGGGTTTTAATAAGAAACCTTGAAATATATGATTGATTTCTTTTAACTAAAATGTCAGATTTCAACTTAGGAATAAAAAACAAGCTATAAATAAAGTATAGAGGGTACAGGTAGATGTATGCTCACATGCCTATTTTGGAGAGTCGGTCAGGATTGGACAAACTAATCAATTTGGCAATGACCCCTTGGTATGATGGAAAATATCCATAATAATGATAGAAATGCACCTAATTTAATATATTTTGATATTTACTCTCACTTCTTAGACAGCTCTCTACAATTGTCTGATCAACACATGATAAATCTTGCTTATTACAAGAGTGTAACTTACGTAACAACATCCGTAACTTACGTAACGTTACGTAAGTTACACGTTTTTGGAGTGAGGTTTTCATATGAAGATGTTGCTCATGTGGAATAATATTTCCCAATGCTATTTTGCATCATATACTAGCTTTAGAAATGTACCATAAGTAAATTACACTAGGCTAAATTTTGCGAGAAAAAACTTTTAGGGTTTTTTGCGTTACGTAAGTTACATCTTAAGATGAGATTTTTTCATGTTGATTTTTTCAACAAATTGCATTTATCTACTCAAAATTTGGTTTTATTTCTATTGAAATAACAAAATGCTCATAAATTAATGCAAAAACAATCAATATTGCAGTCAAATAAATCCTAATATGGTGTTGCCATTGTTTCTTTGAATTTCCAGGATTTTTCATCCCCTGCACACTGTATACTTTGAAACACAGATTTTCATGTTTTGAGAAGGATATTGCAAAAACTGTGTAAAAACATGTTTCTATGGGAAGTTATCTTCAAGAAAAGACGTATTTGAGCACTTATAGGCCAATTTTATTTTTGGGGGTTCAGGACCACTTGCTGTGGAATGGCCCTATGGTACTTTTTTGTGGAGGCTCATCTCCAGGCTGATAGGGCTATCACCCCTCTAGTCTACCACAATAGATTATTTTTGCTCTTAGGTAGACTATTCTTTTTCAATTTATTTATTGAAAAATAGTTGGTAGATGATTGTGCTGTGATGGCCACAGAGAAAACAGAATGGATGGCACATGTAAATAAATGCATCTCAGATCTATTAGCAAAAAGTGAATACAAGTAATACCTTGAACAGTATAGAGGAAACTTAGTATAACAAGTACTAGGACCATCAAAAATACCAGGGTTAAAAGATAACAAGTTAAAAAAATCTGGAGCTAAACTATTACTTCGTAATATCAGGAATGTTGTTATATCAGATCACTTAATACCGAGTTTCCACTATACATCATTGAGTGACATCAATAATGTGGCACTGTTCGGCCCAGAAACAAATTTCCATGCATACGTTTCTGAATATTAGCAAATATTCTGGAATGAATAATTGACGCAATATTCATTGAAGATGATTTGTGTGAGTGCACAGAAAATAAAGATAATGAGTACCAGCATATTGGTGAATTAGATTTTGAGGATAATTGAGAATAATTGGGATGTTCAGGAAAGTTTACAGAATATTTGGGAGCAATCAGGACTTTTTCAAAATGTTTGTAAAAAAAGTTGGTTTACAGTTGGGACTCTAGAAGACTTTTCATTGACAAATAGTTGATAGATCATCACATTTGCTGCTATGGCTGTCGAGAAGTCAGAATGAATGGCATATATTACTAAATGCATTTTATGACATTGCTTGCTGAATTGAAATTATGATTTTGTTTTCTTTTTTTTAGGTGGCAAGAAACCTGCAACAGAGCTTAGTCCTGTATGGGTGCCCAGCCACGATGCCCCTCACTGTATGCTGTGTAATAAGAGATTTACCCTCTTTAAATTTGTAAATTAATCATAGTTTGTTTCACTGGTTTTTTTTCTCATTCTTTCAGGTGGCAAGAAGCCCGCAACAGAGCTTAGTCCTGTCTGGGTGCCCGACCACGATGCCCCTCATTGTATGCTGTGTAATAAGAGATTTACAACGCTTTTTAGACGGGTAAGACCATCGTTTTGTTGCAAATGTTAATCTTTTTGCGCGGTCAATAGGCAGGTTAATGAATAGAATCAAAATTATGCAAGCTTCTTGCCAAAGAACGTAGTTATGTGGTATTCCTACGAACGGTTGTAACAGATGAATTACAATACTTGGAATCCAGTTTGCATACATTACTTGCTGCTATGTCAGACAAGCCTCAGGCAAGCTTTCTTTATTCTTTCAAGTCTTGCACAACTTTTGAGACAAAATTTTGGATGACCACGTATATGGTTTTTAAATCCTATGTGTTTGAAAAAAATTGTGGGCCCAAAACGACATAGAATTATACATTTTGATATGATTTGTTTAATGGAATTCACATTGACTTCTTCGTGTTCTTCTTACAGGGTCTTGTTCGAAAGTCGCAGTTGATCGGAATGCGCCAATCAAAATCATTGATTCATGCGTGACTAGTTAAAAGCACAGACTGAGCACAAATGAAATTGGGCATCAATATTTGTAACTGATTTGCATGAAAGTTGCGATCAATTGCAACTTTGTAACAGCACCCCCATAGACATGTTTGACTTCAAGTTCAAGTTCAAGTTTATTTTACACAAATCAAAGATCATAGTGTAAAGAGACGAAACAAAACAATACAATGTAGAATAAAAGATATAACATGTATACAGGAAGAGTATTTTTGTTTTATCTTCCCGTAGCATCACTGTCGGAAGTGTGGAAAGGTTGTTTGCCAGTCCTGCTCGCCCAAGAAGTTTCTCTTACCCTTGCAATCAGAAGCCCCAGTCAGGGTTTGTGACTACTGCTACCAACAACTTTCACTCGAGAAGAATGGAACGAGAGAAAGAATGGGAGAGAGTGAGTATTAGTCCTTTGATGGTGATGGTGGTGACGATGATGATGGTGATGGTGATGGTGGTGGTGGTGGTGGTGGT
>BQKZ01005680.1:40102-42228 GCA_036244855.1 Temnopleurus reevesii | reverse complement strand
ATTGTAAATTTTTTATGCATTTGAAAATGGCCAAAATGCAGCAGTTCTAAATGTCCGCTAACACGCTGTAATCAATTTCACACATGAGTGATTTCATTATAGAATGAATTAGTCTATTGCTCCAGTACACATCTTGAAAATGCGACCATTCTCAAGTGTTATAATAAAAAAAGTGATCCCAAACTTATTTTGTGTATTGTACCTCGTGCAGATGTAATGTTGTGTCCACGAACAATCACAATTTTGACGCCTTTTGAGAGGATTCTTTAACATTCTTTGTGACCTTGCTCTTTTTAAGTGTATGCCTTCTAAATTAAAAATCAAAATAGTAGAATCATAATTCCTTAGTTTTAATCATTCTGGCCTTATTGCATACTTTAGCAATTTATATCACACTATTACGTTTCATTCATCATAAATATAAGTTTTTCCGGTCGAGATGCTCATCATTTTTTAATTGGAGACCACCTCCTTTTATTTTACAAATCACCAAACAATATTAAATAAGATTCTGTCGTGAGTAAATAGCATTTCTGAAGTTTTTTTTTTTTTTGGGGGGGGGGGGGCGGCTCATATTGGAGAAGAAAGTATCAACTCTACTAAATAAACATGATTAATGACTATTACAGTCCTTGAAATATCTGATAATTTCATCTTTAACAGTGCAATAGATGGGGCACATTCGATGCTGTTTTGAAACTTATCCTGGCAGTATGACTTTCAGGCATTTATTTCGTTCTTAATTGTACTTAAAACGGTCATTATACATGTTATATCTAACGTGAGATAATATTTAGTCGGTATTGCCTGTACTTTAGCTGTAATCATTGCTCTTAAGCTGTGGTTTGTACTTTCGATATCATTAAAAAAACGATGAGAAATAAATTTAGCATATACAATTCAATATAATAACGAGAATGAAAATCAAATTCATCTTTATCGAATAATTTATCATACATTATGGAAACAATTAGGCAATAATTAACCCAACTGTTAGTCAATAGGAAGAGAATCTTTGCTTCGGTTTTCCGCAATGTACATATTGCATAATCCAGGTACCCAGTCATCTCACCTGGGTTGAGTGCAGCCAAATGTGTATAGATTACTTGCTGAAGGAAATTTAACGTCATGGGGGACTCGAACCGCGATCCTTTGGTCGATAGAGGAGAGTTGTAACCAAAATACAATGACGCTTCCACATTGGGCTCATTTATATGATAAAACATGCTATTCATTTTGATTGACTGATATTGAGTACCCCTCGAAAAGCACAGAATTCTATTCAAATTTGAACACATTCTATTCCTTTTTTTTTTAAGGTAAAGTTGCCATTGTGCATGAGCTGTCCATCCGTTTAATAGAGTTAGCCAACTCTGTAAAGGTCGACTGACACCTTTGCGCTTTTATCCCGTGTTGGTCTAGCCTTTTTGAAAATTGAAAACGCTTCCTGGAAGCACAGAGTCGCGGGTCATACGGTGGACTGACGTTCGGTTAAGTTCCTTGAACGCAAGCCGAACGTCATTCCACAGTTTCCTCAGCGAATACTGTATGCTTGGGGAGCGTTTCTAATTAAAAAAACAACCGCTGGGCTGACGCAGGCTAAAAACGCAAAGATGTGAGTCGGTCTTTCCATTGACATGGGCTTTAAACTCTTTATATACTTTTTAAAACTTTATTTGACCGCCAATCAACAACGTTGATTCTTCACAGACATGAAATACCTGAGCCTTCTAGTCGTAGCCGTGTGCGTCGTTGGCTCCCTGTCGATGTCGCTACACGAATTCGACGATGACTGGTATGAATGGAAGAACACTCATCAGAAGCAGTACAGGGACGATGACGAGGAGGATGCACGACGTCGAATCTGGGAGAGCAACCTCGACGTCGTCGTCAAGCACAACCTCAAGTACGATCTCGGTCACTTCACCTATGAGCTCGGAATGAACCAATTTGCTGACATGGTAAGTGTGCGCAATGGGCATTGTGTGCTGACGCAGCGATGCGTCAAATATAGGTGTCATTGAAGCGCCAATGATGCGAAAATAGAAGCATCACTGACGCAGTACACTGACGCAGTACACTGACGCAGTAGAGCGTCAAAGAAAAGTACTGCCATTAAAGGCCGA
>BQKZ01005680.1:22602-35102 GCA_036244855.1 Temnopleurus reevesii | reverse complement strand
ATTATAAGTTCAGCACTGTTTTGTCTATCAACATGTTCAGTTTGTAAATGGCGGAAAAGCGTAGTAGGTAATCGTAAAGTTTATTATGGACAATTCCGATAAGAACATGTCACTTGCAAAAGAAAATCTAAAAAAATGCAAAGATGTACAGGGGAGAAATACTACTGACGCTGACGCTTGCTCACGTCGAGCTCCAGCTAAACACCTTCAACATCTGCCAAATGTCTTCTCTCCGCATATCTTCCTTCACGGGTCATCTTTTAAAGTCATTCCGTCATGATCGGCAAGACTTCCGGTTAGGAGCCAAACTGTCCGCTACCATTTTGATTGCAAAGATTTTTTTTTTACCTAAAATAGAGAGTGAGCAAGCTCAATAGTAGCAAACGTATGTGTTCCGCATGTTTCTAGAAATAATCAAAATACAAGCGACGACAACAAGCATCGAAATGGTGTACGAAGTGTTCCGGGTTTCTGAGCTTGGCAAGGTGCGTAAGCTAAGTGCGTAAGCTGGCGTAAGCTAGGTTATCGTTGTTGCCAATACGCAACACGTACGCCGTCCGTTCGCGCTCGCAACCGGAAGTCCTGTCGATCATGACGGACTGACTTTAAATTAACGCTGGGTAGGCACAGGTGATATAAATGTATAGAGGTTCCGATTTCATTCCTCCGTCGACCGGAAGTACACGTCATGTTTTGCACACACATATACGCAATGATAGGCCGCAGCTTTCATTATTCTGTGACGAGTATTTCTTTATTTTCCAGTTTGCTAGTTGATTTGTGACGAGCCCATTGACGAGCGCGTGCATGTTGTTTGCATCGCCATCGTGACGTCATCTGGAACTAGTCGACTAAAACGAAACTGATGTGGGGACTGAACGAACGAGAGCAGTTCACGTGTTAATATTGATTGACCTTTAATTCTTGACTTTGACGAATGAAATCGAAAACTTCCTGTTAATACCATTTGGTTTTCGACATTGGTTGAAAGTGGCTTGTGGACGGTAGAAAACAGGTGCGCATCAGATGTGCGCATTAAGTTACAAGTAGGCAACTGACATGCGCACCATTAATTGCGCATAGCAGATGCGCATTCGTTTCTCTACCGTCCACAGTGACCATCCACCAATTTCGAAAAGCCAAAGGCATATGACGGAGTTTCAATATATGAACCGTTGTAATATACATGACATTTTTTTTCCTAGAATAGACGATTATACCATATGAATACCTATTTTCATATTTATCCGTATCATTTTGGCAGCTGGGGCGAGAGCTGGGGAATGAGTGGCTACCTGTGGATGTCACGTAACAAGAACAACCAATGTGGAATCGCTACTGCGGCCAGTTATCCAACAGTCTAAGCTGCCAACCGCCACCAAATCCTGATTCTCCGGACAGCCGTTATAATCACTATTATCCCAGTTCTCATCTATATATCTAAACTAGTTGATCCTGAACTATGCTTGCGTTTTAACTAATCTGGTATCGCTACTCTGGCCAGCTATCCAACAGTCTGAGCTGCCAACCGCCTCCAAATCATGATTCTACGGACTGCAGTTAATCACTAAAACCCAGTTCTTATTTTCATCTTTAAAGGAAGTAAAGGAAAAAAACCCTGGAATTATTGTTCTCCCATTGAATGAAAGAAAAATCAGATGAATGAATTGTGAAAATTTGAACAAAATCGGACGATCCGTTCAAAAGTTATGAAGTTTCAAAGTCACAGAGTTATGACGATCCCTACCGCTCATGGAGATCTGTGCGATCGGCAAATTCGACGGAATCTGTGACGTCATGTCGACAACTCATTCACTCTGTATACAAAATTTCACATTTTCTCCCTTTTTTCAGAAAAGTCAACACAATGTCAATTTCAGTTGGGGTATAGCATTTCTGTAAGAATGATGTTGCAACATTACTCTAAATTTTACATAAATCCATTTTAAAAAAATGTACAAAGGGAATGAAGAATTGTCCGACATAATGTCACAGATTCTATCGGTGTTGCCGATCGCACGGATCCCCATGAGTGGCAGTGACCGTCAAATCTCTGTGACTTTGAACATTCCTAAATTTTGAACGGGTTGTCCAATTTTGCTCAAGTTTTCATAGTTTGTTTATCTGATTTTTCTTCTTTTAATGAGAGCATGAAAATTCCAGGGGTTGCTTCCACTTCAAATATGAACCGTGCATGCGGTTTAAAAAAATGTGGCATTGCTCCTCAGGCGAGCTATCCAACAGTCTAAGCTGCCAACCTTCATCAAATTATGATTATACAGACAGTCCAGCTGTTAATTAATAAAGCCCACTTTTCATCTATATCTTTAAACTAATTAAATATGAACTATGCATGCGCTTTAACCAATGTTGCATCGTTAAGGCCCCCGTCACATAGGGCCCCGAAAGCAACACGACTCAACACGACTCTTTGTTCTGTTGCAGTTAGCTGCCTGCGAACAAAGATTCGTGTTGAATCATGTTGCTTCCGGGGGCCTTACTCGGGCAAGCTATGCTTTGGTCTCAGCCGACAATTTTCGCCCAGAAACGTATTCACAGTAGAGATANGACTTCTATTCAGTTGTTTATTAATAAGAAATCTGGCTTTTGATCGGAAACTCCGAAATTTTTAACCGAAGAAAATGTCAGAGTTCAGTTGTCAAATTTGCTTAATTGAAGCTCATCCAATATTTATCCATTAATAGTTTTTCCATACTGGTATAATGACAGAATTCACAAATTGTTCTTACCCTGGCCATATGTCGAACACAAAACAAATTATAATTTTTCTTCTCCATCCCTCCCCATTTTTTGACTAGGAGTGTACAACGAACCTGCCTGCAGCTCTACACAATTGGACCATGGTGTGCTTGCAGTCGGCTATGCCGCCACTGATGCTGGCACCGATTACTGGATTGTCAAGAACAGGTAAGATTGATAATCCAATAATATGACGTCATATTTGTCACGTTGTCATGCGTCCGGGTTCTGAACAAGTCATTGTGAAAATTTTAAGTCCAGCACTGTTTTTGTCAATCAACATGTTTAGTGTGCTAGACAGTGCATTTTGAGTGTACAACATGTTGCGGACGATTCCAAGAAAAAATATGTTTAGTCATCTTCGTGACTTATAAAAACCGCAGAAGGATACAAAGCAAAAAATGCTAAGCTGACGCAGACACTTGGCTGCGTATATCGAGCTCTAGCTGAGCGCCTTTTACGTCTGTGAAGCGTATTCCTTATATATTTCTGCCTTCATGCTGGGTTGTCTTTCAAATTTCATGAACGCTGGGTAGATGTTGGCTATAAATAGATGGTTTTCAAAATTGATGGATAGAGGCTTGTGGACGGTAGAAAACGAGTGCGCATCTGATGTTCTCATTGAATGATAACGGTGCGCATTATTTATTGCGCACAACAGATGCGCACTCGTTTCGACAAGCCACCGTCCACCGATTTCGAAAACCCACTGATACTGTGCTTGACATGTGCACCGATGTTAGCGTAATAGATGTGAACATGATATAATTCATTTCCATAAAATTTAGTCAAACGCTAATCAAATGATTCTTTGTAACGCAATTCAATTCGGTACCGGCTCGTGATTGTTGTGTCCGCACATTTTAATACACGGTCTGCGGATCAATTGCCCCAAGACCCACTTTATTTATTGGAAATACTTGACATCGTGTTCATGATACTTTCTCGAAGAATAGACCAGTTGTATAACATCAACACAATTTTCCCCTATTTGCTTATCATTTTTTACAGCTGGGGCGAGAGCTGGGGAATGAATGGCTACCTATGGATGTCACGTAACAAGAACAACCAATGTGGAATCGCTACTGCGGCCAGTTATCCAACAGTCTAAGCTGCCAACCGCCACCAAATCCTGATTCTCCGGACAGCCGTTATAATCACTATTATCCCAGTTCTCATCTATATATCTAAACTAGTTGATCCTGAACTATGCTTGCGTTTTAACTAATCTGGTATCGCTACTCTGGCCAGCTATCCAACAGTCTGAGCTGCCAACCGCCTCCAAATCATGATTCTACGGACTGCAGTTAATCACTAAAACCCAGTTCTTATTTTCATCTTTAAAGGAAGTAAAGGAAAAAAACCCTGGAATTATTGTTCTCCCATTGAATGAAAGAAAAATCAGATGAATGAATTGTGAAAATTTGAACAAAATCGGACGATCCGTTCAAAAGTTATGAAGTTTCAAAGTCACAGAGTTATGACGATCCCTACCGCTCATGGAGATCTGTGCGATCGGCAAATTCGACGGAATCTGTGACGTCATGTCGACAACTCATTCACTCTGTATACAAAATTTCACATTTTCTCCCTTTTTTCAGAAAATTCAACACAATGTCAATTTCGGTTGGGGTATAGCATTTCTGTAAGAATGATGTTGCAACATTACTCTAAATTTTACATAAATCCATTTAAAAAAAATGTACAAAGTGAATGAGGAGTTGTCCGACATAATGTCACAGACTCTATCGGTGTTGCCGATCGCACGGATCCCCATGAATGGCAGTGGCCGTCAAATCTCTGTGACTTTGAACATTCCTAAATTTTGAACGGGTTGTCCGATTTTGCTCAAGTTTTCACAGTTTGTTTATCTGATTTTTCTTCATTCAATGAGAGCATGAAAATTCCAGGGGTTGGTTCCCCTTCAAATATGAACCGTGCATGCGGTTTAAAAAAAATGTGGCATTGCTCCTCAGGCGAGCTATCCAACAGTCTAAGCTGGCGACCTTCATCAAATCATGATTATACGGACAGTCCAGCTGTTAATTAATAAAGCCCACTTTTCATCTACATCTTTAAACTAATTAAATATGAAATATGCATGCTGTTTAACCAATGTTGCATCGTTAAGGCCCCAGTTACATAGGGCCCCGAAAGCAACACGACTCAGCACGACTATTTGTTCCCGTTGGCAGTTAGCTGCCGGCGAACAAAGAGTCGTGTTGAATCATGTTGCTTCCGGGGGCCTTACTCGGGCAAGCTATGCTTTGGTCTCAGCCGACAATTTTCGCCCAGAAACGTATTCACAGTAGAGATAAATTATACAGATCAATTGACATGCAAAATTTATATAGTTTTTAGCATTTGGTAACAAATTTCATTTCTAATGAGCATGATTGATATCTGAATGATAAAATGATTGTGGTCATGTCTTCGGCAAAATTATGCAACTGTTGATGTTGTTCATTTGAAATTGTAAACGTGTGTGAATGTAACAATAAACTGAAATATTTTTATTTAAACATATGCATTTTAGTGCCTTTTAATTGTTTTCTCATTATTAGCAAGCGTGTGTCTAGGGTCGAACTTGAATGGGGACTGACCGTCTGTAGATGACAAGACTTGAACTTTGTTGTTTCATTGTATTTTTGCTTTGCACTTGAATTGACAAAAGGCGGTGTAAAGTTATAGGGAACATGAGAAATAATCGGAAAAGCAATTTTTAGTAAAATTCTGAATGAACATGTAACATTAAACGTATCCTTTCCAGACGTTTTAGGGCTCTTTGCTCTATACTAAACAACATTTTCTACATAATATATTGATTAAAGAAACAACTTTTTTTTCCGACCGACTGGCACAATTTTTGGGCATCCAAACAATTTGTTTATTTGAGTTTATTGCCCGGATGACGAGAGAAGAGGAGATGAAAAGAGTGAAGGAGAGTGAGTAAAGGGGAGAAAGGGAGAGAGAGAGAGAGAAAGAAAGAGAGAGAGAGAGAGAGAGAGAGAGAGAGAGAGAGAGAGAGAGAGAGGGGGGGGAGGGCAAATTGAGTACATCGTCTGTTGGCCATGTTGGTAAGAACGGGCATGTATGTTTTACAAGCCTCGCTTTTTTATGCCAAACATATTTCTGTAACTATTTTTATTTGATAGGCTTCATTGCTCAGATATCAAACATTTTATGTGTAATTAATAATATCTAAATATTATTTCTGTTGCCAAATCATTGTAATGTCCTATTTTCAAATTGTGAAAATCGTCACTTACTTTACGATCCGACCTACTACCGAGAGGTGGCTGCACGAACTAGTAGTAGCAATTCAATTGAAATAATATGAATTTAAGAGGTATGTCATTGTACTTGATGCTATGTCGGGGTTTCTACGTGTTCAAACAGCTGCCCCCGTAGTTATAGGACGGTTCGTAAAAACACCGACGAAATGTTATCGAAATTAAAAATGATTTTTGAAAATAAATCAAATCAAACAATGAATAAATAAAGCTAGGACTTTGATTACCTGGCAAAGTAATATAGATAATTTACAAAAAAAAAATGTGTTGGATAATTACAAAAAAACAAGCGTTTAATCGACAAAAAGCGAACTGAATTTTGCGACGTGTCATTGACCGATGTGCAAGTCAATGGCTAAGGAGTTGCTGTCTTGGTCATCTTCAGTCTATGGTACCTTGGGCATAGCTGAATCAACTACATTCCTTTACCAATTTTCAATTTTCATTTTCAATTTAATTTTCATTTCCAACAGCATACAATGTGCACGAAATTATATCCGTAAATAACGTGGGTCATGGGACAATAGATCCTTACGCCGTGTACTGAACTGTGCGGACACAACAATCACAAGCCGGTTTCGATTTGAATACCATTACAAAGGGGCATTGTATTGGCGTTTGGCTTAATTTTACGGACATATTGTAGATTCTATCGTGTTGATGCAACAATAGAGCAAATTGTAGAAAAGTGGAGTTCAGAAAAATTCGAGTGCTTGGATAGTGATACAGTAATAAAATAGAGGAAGTCCGTTTAAAGACTTTGCTTCTTCAGATGTGGACCCTTTATAAATACAAAGTTGGACCAAGATTATGAATATTATGAATTACAACAAATATATACATTAGGTCTTTTGTATATAGTAGGTCTTTTATATAGTAAGTCGCTCGACGGAAAGAATGTAAGAGGAATTATAATAATAATAATAATACACAACATTTATATAGCGCTTAATACGAAGTGTTTCTAAGCGCTCTGTGCATAATTACCCGGCTATAGCATGGCTACCATTCGACGCTCACTGCATTCAAGGAATTTCTTCCTACCGGTACCCATTCACCTCACCTGAATGGGTTGAGTGCAGCACAATGTGGATAGATTTCTTGTTGAAAGAAGTTGACATCATGTGTGGGATTCGAACCTACGACCCTCGGGTTGAAAGTCGAGAGTCAGAACCACTACACCACGACGCCTCCAGAATTAGAAGAAGGAAGAGAAAGTTTTTAATTACATTACGAGAGACAACTTACAAAAAGACATGTAGATCCTTTATTTTCTATGTGATATTCGAATAGTTTCGAAAAAAAATATAAAGGAGTACATTAACAGGCGAAATTGAACTCTGTCAGATATAATTTGGTTTTGTTGCAATACTTGGACTACAGGATGAAATATATTAATACATATAATCTTGGCAAAGCAATTTACACAGAATTTCGAATGGAGTTTATGGTCATTTATAAATTAATAGACCATTGCATTAGTTATCAATAGCTGTGATCAAGTGTCAGTCGCACATATAATCTATTAAGATCTTAATTAATTACCTTATTTTTTGTAAAGGTAGTTTCGATAGTGAGTTTCCAAATCGTAAGGTAATGTACACCTACTTTCGTTTGTCATACTACTATATGCTTTAATTAGGCTGCTATTTTTTCAGTTTCTCTGTACGCTCTCCTTACATATAAATTCACTTCCTCATATTTATAGAGAGTGACTGATTTGACCGTAGATATTGTATCCCGACAGACATGAAATACCTGAGCCTTCTAGTCGTAGCCGTGTGCGTCGCCGGCGCGTTGTCGATGTCGCTACACGAATTCGACGATGACTGGTATGAATGGAAGAACACACATCAGAAGCAGTACAGGGACGATGACGAGGAGGATGCACGACGTCGAATCTGGGAGAGCAATCTCGATGTCGTCGTCAAGCACAACCTCAAATACGATCTCGGTCACTTTACCTACGAGCTCGGAATGAACCAGTTTGCTGACATGGTAAGTGTGCATTATCGGCATTGCGTGCTGACGCAACGACGCGTCAACCAGCGGCGTCATTTATAATGCGCCATTCTTTTCTGTTTGGGTATATAATTTAAATAATTCTTGCCTTGACGAGAATAAATTTGAATGTATTGCAAAAGTAGTCTAGTCAATCAAACCCGTTTCGCTGAATATGTCATTATTGCTACATTTCTATATCTTATGATGCCTATATGGAACTCGTGCGCGCATCGTGCGCGCATCGTACGGTGGGGTGGGGATAAGGGCTTGACCTCCCTGATTCAGAGTAACAGGTCGTCAAGCTTTATGTAAAGATCGTGCTCTTGTTGCACAAAACTTGAGGAAAGTGACGCCAGTTTTCAGCTGATGACTACTTTTTTTCTTGATTGTAAGCTCAGGGAGGGGGGGGGGTCACATTTGGTCAACCCCTGGATCTTCAAATTCTGTGTGAGCGCACGTTTATGGTTTACAAAGTCATATATAATATGTTTTTACACGATTCGTAGCTATTATGTTTAATTCTGCTTCCCTGTATATCACTCTTTTCCCTTTTATTCCCCTCAAACCTGTGTATTGTGAATAGGCGTATCTCGACACTTCTTGTTTCTCGAGACTATACCTTCTACCGTTATATTTTATTTTGTGTGATTATTTCTGTAAATATTTTTTTATGACTTATTGATTTGTGAATTCGGTACATTTTGGAGGATAAATATATAATTGAAAAACTAAATTATTTATGACGTCGAAATGACAAATCCAAGTCGAATTTGCCAAGGTATTATTCATTCATTTCCCCAACAGACCAATGAAGAGTTTGTTGAAAAGATCTTGGCTAAGAATAGTTTCCATGGCAACAGGACAAGCGGCTCCACTTTCCTTCCTCCTAGCAACGTGGTTCTCCCCGACAAAGTTGATTGGCGAACAAAGGGATACGTTACCCCAGTCCAGGACCAGGTAGATGGTGATAGTGATGATGGTAATGATGATGATGATGATGATGATGATGATGATGATGGTGATGATGATGATGATGATGATGACGGTCATGATGGTGATATTGACGCGTGATGATGATGAGGATGGTGGTGGTGCTGATGTTGATGATGATGATGATGATGATGATGATGATGATGACGATGATGATGATGATGATGATGATGATGATGATGATGATGATGATGATGTGCATAATGATGATGATAATGATAATGATAACGACGATGTTGATGATGATGATGATGAGAAGGATGGTGGTGATGATGGTAAAGACGACGATGACAGTGAGGATGATGATGATGATGATGATGATGACCATGAAGATGATGGTGACGATGATGATGGTGGTGATGGTGATGATGATGATGATTGATTGATGACAGTGGTGATGGTTATGATAGTGATGATAGTGATTATGATGACGGCGATTGTGATGTTGATAGAGGATACTATGATGATAATGATGTTGGTGGTGGTGGTGGGAGTGATGGTCTTGGTAATGATGATGATGATGATAGAGATAATAATGCAGATGGTGATGATGATGATGATGCTGGTGGTGACGATAACATCAATAATTGGAACCATCATACACCATCCAACAACTACCCCCTCCCCCTCTTTTTCAAAAATGCCTTCTCCAGGGATTATGTGGCTCCTGCTGGGCTTTCAGCGCCACAGGCTCCCTAGAAGGCCAGCACTTCAAGAAGAATGGAGATCTGGTGAGCCTCAGCGAGCAGAACCTGGTCGACTGCTCTGGAGCACAAGGAAACTTTGGCTGCAACGGAGGCTTCATGGACCATGCCTTTGAGTACATAAAAATCGCAGGCATTGACACCGAAGCAAGTTACCCGTACACCGCCAAGGTAAAGGCCCATTCACCACTTTGCGTTTTTAGCCTGCGTTGGCCCAGCGTATTTGAAAAATAAAAAACGATTAATCGCAAACTTGGGTCCTACTAAAGATCGAAGAGTGCCAAATAGTGCCAAAGAGCGCTGAAGAGTGCCGAAGAGTCGCCGAAGAGTGCCAAAGAGTCCCGAAGGGCTAATCTTTGGTGCTCTTTGGCACAATTCGGCACTCTTCTTCTTTAGTGTGACCGGCAAATTTTCGTACATTATTTCCCATAGACCCGATGCTACAGGGCCCTGGTGACCCTTCTGGAGGACTCCCCCGCCCCCTCCTCTCCTTTGATTTTATTGTTATGTAATAATAATAATAAATAATACACAACCAACCTTTATTTAGCGCTCAATATGAAGTGATTAAAATTGCTCTGTGCATTATTACCCGGCTATAACATGGCTACCATTTGACGTTCACAGCATTCAGGGAATTTCTTCCTAATGCTACCCATTTATCTCACCTGGGTTGAGTGCAGCGCAATGTGGATGAAAATATTTTCTTGCTGAAGGAAATGTACTTCATGACATAAAGATGTAATAAATGATTAATGATCTCTTTCTACCCCCCCCCCCCCCCCAGGAAGGTAGCTGCCACTTCAAGAAGGCGAATGTTGGTGCTACGTTGACGGGTTACACCGTCATTCAAGCAGGTTCTGAGGCCGATCTGCAGCAGGCTGTGGCCACCCAGGGACCCATCTCCGTCGCCATAGATGCTAGCCACGTGTCATTCCAACTCTACAAGAGAGGTACAAAAGTTGTAGTCTACAAGCAAAGACCGTAGGCATTCTGTGTGAGCATGCACAGAGTGTGAAACTGGGTATTCATTGTGTGTCTACATCACACACAGTATTGCTTCTTTCCTGCAGCCTTGGGAAAAAAGCAATTCTGTGTGTGATTTTGTCGCACAATACATACCCTATCAAATCAAATCGAATCATTTTATTTTCAGTTCTTTTGAGAATTCAAATATATACAGTCATAAATAATAATGATAATATGACAAAAGGAATGAAAAAATAGAGGCCATCAAAGAAGCGAAGCTTGGCAAGAAGACTGACCCTGCATCACGCTCTGCGCAAGCACACACTGAACTGCTGAAAGCCTAGGGTCTAGTCTGCCTGAACAGACCCTTGGGTTTCGTTGTGCGCAAACACAGAGAGGGATACAGGGGATGCATTGTGTGTCTGCATGCTCTCCCCTAGACTGAGGATAGAGCAATGCTGTATGTGTGTGATGAAGTCATACAATGCATAACCTGTATCATGCTCTGCGCACGCACACGCCGAAAGTCTAGGGTATGTGCTTTCAAACTTCCTAGGGTCTGTGCTTGCAGACTACCAAAGTTGTGCCACTACTCATGTTATAGCCTACACACTAAGAACGAAGGGTGCACACAAGTTGCAAACCTTCGCGAAAAGGTGCAATCTGGGACAAAACTCGAATAGGTGCAATTTTTTGCCCCAGTGGTATACGAACACGACCGATAGATGGCGTGATCATATCTTCATACAGAACGCCAGAATGTTTCGTCGCCCGTGAACTCTCGGGGTGGCGCCCTCTTTCGGTCTGGCAGCAATGGAAAGAAAAGAGATCGATTGGGAGGATATAGCGCTCTCAAAAAATCGTTTAGAATCTGAACTAGCAAAAGGCCGACGTACACCTTTGCGTTTTTAGCTTGCGTCGGCCCTCTACACGAGCACACAGCATACGCTGAATTAGACGGTGGACTGACGTTCGGCTTGCATGTAAGGAGCGTACGCCGAACGTCGGTCCACCGGATGACCTGCGTCCAGGGATTGTTTTTAATTGTAAAAAACGCTGGGCCGACGCAGGATAAAAGCGAAAAGGTGTAAGTCGACCTAACGCAAAAAAGGCTCTAGAAAGGGTGCAAACTATATTATATAAGGAGCGATCTGCCGCAAATAATAATAATGATATTTTGTTTGGTATCGGGCATATGCGAGGCTATTTTCGAGATATGACAAAAGAATGATTAAAAATAAAGTATACACAAAATTAAATTATATATAAGAAAATACTGGTTCTGTATGGGGGACCCTAAAGTCAGATTTTTCTCCTCATTGTAGGTTATAGCTTTACCAAAACTCATTTAACACAATCTTTTGTATATGTTAATAATACTATTTTTAATTTATATCTAGATTTGAAGACAACATTTGTGGACAGAAATATTCCCTGTTACCCAAACTTTACTTGAGCTTTAGGGCCCCAGCTCACTAAACACGATACACGGCACGGCATCTTGGTTGCCATTGGCCAGCGCGCAAAGGATGTTTAACATTTGACCAATAACAGACCAATACCTAAATACCGAGCCGTGATGGCGTGCCGTGTTTGGTGTGCCCGGGCCTTTATTCTAACCCAATAATAAGTTAAAACAAAACAAATATACAAAAGAAAATGTTGTGTTTTATTCTTTATTTTCATCTTGACTAGGAGTGTTCAACGAACCTGCCTGCAGCTCGACAAAGTTGAGCCATGGTGTACTTACAGTCGGCTTTTCCACTACTCGTGCTGACCA
>BQKZ01005680.1:0-20676 GCA_036244855.1 Temnopleurus reevesii | reverse complement strand
GAAATGTGTGAGCGATAAAGTAATAAATATGGAGAAATTATGGAAGAATTTTTAAAATGATAAACTTGAACCTTGAGCTTAAAATTCTATTGAACAATAAATCCATACAACAAATTTACTGTACGTAATAGGCCTACTTGAAGATAAATTTAAAAGGTTTAAGGACGAAAGGTACCTTGTCTTCAAATATTCTGCACAACCGTAATAAAGCACTTTCAACTTCTTTAAGAAAGCTTTAAAATAAGATAATGAGGAATGAGAAGTAAAACAAATTTTTAAAATGATACACGAATGTACATGTAGCTAAAAATCACCATACACCGAAACAAACCATGTTAATCAAGTTTCGTTTAAAGCAAAAGTGTGATATTAATACAAATGTTATACCACACAAACACTTTTCAGTTGAAATCTTAAACATCTAAAGTATCCTCTTATCTTTTCCAGATATAGAAGAGTTATGAAAGCAGGAAGTTTCGAAAACTAATAAAAATGCCTGTTTGGCGTCATAAAAAAATAGTATTGTTGTTTGGATGGTAAACTGAAGCTATATTCTTGATTTTCCATGTACATGTATCACTTTAGATGCAACCACCCCCCCCCCCCCCCCCCCCCCCCCCCAAAAAAAAAAGACCCACGAAAAACGGTAATAAAATCTGAGAGAACTAAACGACTATTTACATATCTCCTGCAAGGCCCATGTGTACAACCCACAGTTTGCCCTCCACCATCCAATACGAAACAAATTGTTTGTTGTATTCCTTTTCTTTGTCAACGATGACCAATAATACATTCTTACGTAACAGGCTAGGAGAGGACTATTGAATGGGCGGGCAAACATTGCTCCCCGAAAATAAACATTAGCATCTCACAATGTTCCGTGCCCTCCTACTCCATACTACAATGTGCTAACAGAAGCGAAGTGAATCATTAAAGGTGCTGAAAACGTCTTCAATTTAAATTCATATTACAAAATAAACAGAACACGGAATTACATTTGATCGTGCAGCGCTCAACATTGATTAGAGAATATTTAAAAAAGGAAGGCGTCGAGAGCATCCCATCATACAAAACTACATAAACATGGTATGTATATTCTCCTATTAATTATCTATTTCATCAGAAGTCCAATCTTATTTATACATTGTATCAGCGAATATTATTTTACGTAAGTAATATCATGTATCATAGAGACCCTTGTATTATGCGCTAGATAAGCATAAATTACTATAATTATTATTACTATAGGTTGGAATTTACGTTGTTCTTTTCTAAAATGTGTCTTTTATACATTGAATAATGATAATGATAATAATAATATTGATAATAATAATAATGATAATGCTAATATTGGTAATGATAATAATAGTAATAATAATAGTAATAATAATAATAATAATAAATACAATAATAATAATAATAATGATAATAATAATAATATTAATGAAAACAATTATAATAGCAATAATAGTAAAAAATAATCATAATAATAATAAATAAGAATAATAAACATAATAACATAATGATAATGATCATAATAAAAACAAAAATGAGAATGATAAACGAAATCTGTAATGCACAATCTATTCAGTAAAAATTTTCATAGGACCAAAGGAATATTAGAAGTATACAAAATATATTAATACATACGAGAGAAGTGAATCCACGTACCAATTTTCCCAGTGTATACGATTCTATTCACAATACACGTATGCAAGTATCTTTATTTCTCTCACATGCGCCCCTGTAAGCAATAATGAATACTCTACCTGCTAGCACGCATTGATGGAACGCTTAAATATTGATTGCTGTAATAATTATTCCCGATTCACGTTTATTCAATGTTTAGCCGGTGAAGGCCAAGAGACTCTTATCACACTAGCACCGTTCCGGTCAATTTTGAATATACTGATCTGATGCGTTTTGGGGAAGAACGTGTGGCGTGTACCCTACTTTTTACCATTCTAAGTGTGGGTTAATATTTTCGCAGATATGTGGAGACACCGTGGTGTAGTGGTCGTAATTCTCGCCTTTCAATAAGAGGGTCGTAGGTTCGAATCCCATCCATGGTGTCAATTTCCTTCAACAAGAAATTTATCCACAATGTGCTGCACTCAACCCAGGTGAGGTGAATGGGTACCTGGCAGGAATATTTATTCCTTGAAATGCCAATTAAGTGTGCTGGTAGCTGCTGGGCTAAAGCTAGGGTAATAATAATGTAAAGGGCCTAGAGCACTTAGCAATGAGAGTGGATACGTGCGCTATATTGCATATATTATTATTATTATTATTATTATTATTACTATTATCATTATTATTATTATTATTATTATTATTATTATTATTATATAACAGAACAACCATCTACTAATGGAGCTAACACTGTGAGCAAGAGGGGCAAAGAAATATTGTTTGAAGGTTTCACTCGTGGAAGAATGATGAGAATAATGCTTCACGGTACAACGAGTTATCTTTCTTGGAAATGTGAGTGGTCCTGAAAAACTGGTTAATAATCTTTAATTTTCAGTGGGTAGGTCCTTTTCAGGACCACTCACATTTCCAAGAAAGATAACTCGTTGTACCGTGAAGCATTATTCTCATCAGGGGCAAAGAACTTGGACAAAGTAAACAGCTTCATGCAAGCATTCACAATAGCTTCATGATCACAAAAAAGTTTCGAGTGTGTCTCTTGCTCACCATTTTTTCAACAGAATTAGTGTACGTTTTTTTTTTCGTCCTCTTTTTCTTCACTTAATTTACTGGTTAATAATCTTTAATTTCATAGTCAAAATACTGTGCGCCTATAGAAACATCCGTATTAAGCGCCTAATAAATGTTATGTATTATTATTATTATTCATATTAGAATGAAAGTTTCTTTTGCGTACACGTAGCTATAGTTAATTCTTGATTGGATCGATGTTGTTCGCTTTGTCCTAGGCCTCTCACAGTCTCACATTCTGTCTCTTCTGCTCACAGTGTAAACTTCCCTATCTTCCCTCTTCCCTATCTACACAATTACAATGCTCTAGAACCAAACGGAAGTGATACTAAGTTGAAGGTTCTATTTACGTAATAATCGTTAGAGAGCTATAAATAGGATCACACTTAGAAACCGAGAATTGCATTAAATCAATGTTAATTGTCTTTTACTGTCTTTTAAACACAGATCTCGCAGAAGACACTATATTTCGAGAGTAATTAGAGGTTCGCATATAGAGACGACAAGAATGATGGAATTGGCCGCCATTTTGAAGATATGTGATATACTTCCGCAAAGTCAGCTCTTTGTTACTTAACATTGGGAGCTGAATTCGGCAAGGTGAAATTAATTTTATAGCTATTTTTTTCTATATACACGACTGGGCTAACAGTGAACGGTGATTCATCAAGTTACGGAAGACTTTAGGAACGACTTTCCACACAACTGGTATAAGTTCTAGTGCTGAATGATCAAGAATCTCATGCGTATTACACTCGTGAACGTACTCCAGTCTTTCTTAAAGTCGTTCGTAACTTAAAGAACGATTTGGTGAAACCCCGCTCTGGTTGACCCCTTACCCGGAAGACCTTCGGATAAAATCGTCATCTACCGCTGGATACACTTCTTTTGTGTCCATGCATGATCGAGTCCTAATGAAGAACGGTTAGATATTTGGAAGAAAATTGCGCGTCGCTGAGCCTTTCTATTTGTATTCAGATCTTTGTGATTGTACCGTTCATGTAGATTCCTGCAATGAAATAGATGTTTCAGGGATTGTCGGTGCACCATAGCCAGAGTTCATATTGTCATATCTGTTGAAGACTCTAACAAGAGATGAATCTCAAATTACTCTAGGGTTAGGGTAGCCAAAGAGAAACAAACCACCTCTTTGGAATTGACAACTGCAGGATAATATCACGATGGTCTGCTCCGGTTCTACCCTCCGAGATGCCCTCACAGCCCTTTTGGTGGTCACCTTCGGTACCAGTACGTGGGTATCCCTTGGCGGACTGTGGGTTGAACTGCCTCTCCTCACCAACCTCGGAATCCCCGAAGGTTACCGGATCGGATCCTACTTCATCATCGTCACCCAGGCGGCGGCCATCGGACCGCTGCTCTTTGTCGCGTTGCAGTACCTTGCCCCGAAGAACTACCGTCTTGAAATCCCGGCAATCTACGCGACGCTAGCCGTGGGGGCCACGGCTAGTTTTCTTCTGATCTTCTTCTGGGATTGCTTCACGGTTTGGTCTGATGGCGGCGATGACCACAGCACAGCGTTCCTCATTCTCGCTTTCTTCATGGCTCTGGTGGACAGCACCTCCAATCTCACTTTCACGCCCTTCGTATCCAGTCTCAAGGCAAAGTATCTGAACTGGTATTTCATAGGAGAAGGACTCAGCTCTGTCATTCCCAGTTTCGTCGTACTTATCCAGGGGTCTGGAGGCGTAGACACCTGCGTGGCCAACTACACATTTTTAAACATCACCACTGATCCTATCACCAACGCTACGGTGTGTCAAAATTGCACGGTGTGGAAAGTTGCGAAAAACGGACATGAGCTTTTTCCGCCGCAGGGATATTTCTCGTTCATATTCTGTCTGTTCATGCTGAGTACGACATCGTACTGCCTTCTGCGATGTCTTTCCATCTTACGGGATCAATATGATGACGCTGTGATCAGGTCCGAAGGAGAGGTAGAAACAAGTGGAACGAATTCTCATCAAAGACATTGGTCCTGTTGCTGTCGACGTCGCATGCGTGACCAAAATACGGACGATGTTGACGAAAGAACTCCTCTACTCATTAACAAAAACTCTAATGATAACACGACGCTTAGTGATGATTCGATGACAAGATTCCCAGTTAGTTGCGATTGTAGCACGGAAGATGAATTATGTATCGAAGACGAAGAGCAGTCAACGGGTCCCAGTTGGGATGAAAATCCTGAAGTCACGATTATTTGTACAAAAGAATTGTCAGTGAATGTTACTAGTCCCTCATCCGAAAGAGCTTCCGTTCTACGGAGAGCATTTCTCTTTGGGACGCTTACTCTGATCAGCGCCCTCACGTACGGCGTCTTGCCGTCAATCCAGAGCTACTCCGCAGCAGCCTACGGAGCGCAGATCTACCTTCTTGCCACAGCCTTCGCAGAGATCAGCGTGCCCATTGGGTTCTTCCTTGTGATGGTTCGTCCGACCAGCAGCTACAGGCTAGTCCTGTTAACGTCACTGGGAGGGGTGGCTGCTGGAGGTTACTGCATCGTGACAGCATCTCTGAGCCCATCACCACCGCTGCAGGAACACTCCTTCGGACAGACGTTGATTGTAAGTTCAGTATTAAAGTGAAAAGGACCAGCTTCGTTAAAAATTTCGGGTGGTGAGTGTATGTCCTCGAACAATAGCTTGCCACTCATGGGGCCTGTAACACAAAGTTATATGATTTATTTTGCAATTAATTACATCATTTTGGTTCGATGTTTTGCCTTAGACCTACGATTGATATTTATCGTGGGGGTAATTGCATCTTTTATATTCCAGGCCCCAAATCTTTGACGAACGCGTTCCGGCGTCACGGATGTAGAGTTGCTGTAAAATGTTATTTCTTTTAATCATGCTTTTCGTTTTCATTCGGTTTGTTGGAATCTGTAACGTCATAATAGCCTGTCGAATTTTTGTTCAAGTAAAAACAGTATAGGAACCAAAACAAAGTGAGGGGTTTGGCCAATGTAACACAATGACGCTAGCAAAACATAATATTATGCACTGAATTATAGCTTTAGCAGGGACGGTCAGCTCCGGTTATTAGTGGGTTTTCGAAATTGTGGACGGACGCTTGTGGACGGTACAAAATGATTGCGCATCCGTCGTGCGCAACAAAAAACATTACTTGCGCACTTGTCATTTAATGCGCACATCAGATGCGCACTGATTTTCTACCGTCCACAAGCCTCCGACAACCGATTTCGAAAACCCACTATTCACGTCCGGAACATAGACCTTCGGGTTTTTTAAATTTCATGTACGCTTGGACACCGACTATAAATCCAAGTGTGCGATTAAACGAATTATATCTCGAGCTTTAATATCAAATCACACACAGGTCTTGGCGTGGATCCTGCAGGGTCTCTTCTTCTCCTATTGTCGTGCGACCATCGGCTGGATTCTCCGTAGCGACGCAATCGGGTCGCGCAGGTCGCTGATGTGGTTTGGCGGGTGCACCACGCTTGGCACGATGATCGGGGCCGTGGTCATGTTCCCGCTCGTCAGCGTGTGCGAGATCTTCAAGGACTTCGACCCTATGGAGGCGTGTTCTGATCATGTAACCTGTGTCATCAGTGATTGTTGTGAAATAATCGGCTTGTGATAGTGGTTCCTTCATAATGACCTAGACCCGGTGCAAGCATGTCCTGGGTTGCAGTGTGTTTCAGAATGCTGTGGGTAGATCGACGCACTAATTTAAGATCGACTGGTATCAGTTATTGCGCTGAATGCGCGTAATCGTGTGAACCATTGCGCTCAAGAAGGGATACCAGTCGATCTTAAAGTCTTTCTTATCTTGGTGAAACATCTCCCTGTGTTGTGTTTCAGAAAGATGTTGGTAGATCTACGCACGACTTCGGTCGGTCGAAAAAAAAATGTTGTGTTTATTTTTTTTCTACGAACACATTTCATGCAAGGTACATGGGAGTAAAAAGTCAAAGAACACCTTATGATTTTTTATGTTGCTTTTCACATGGGCTGTTTATGATTTTACTTTGATTTTTTTTTTTCAAGTGACAAGTTCACGTACGGGCCATTTTCAGAGGTTCGGTCGATTGAGGGCAGTAGAACATTTTTTTCTGGTCTTAAAGGGTTCAAAATACGGATAAAGTAAAATTTGCACCATACATGCACTATAATATGTACATGTACACAGAGCACTTAGAGAATAATCATTATTCAACACACTTGATATTTATATTTATCAATTTTCCAATATATTTCAAATATAAAAAGCCAGTCTTGATTTCAATAACTGTGAAATACATTGAATTTGTATTCGACTGAATCTTGTACGCAGCTTGAAGTACACATAATCACAATGATTAATCAAAAGTATATGGAATAAATAACAATTTTCAGCCTGAGAAGTCATGATACGAATTATTCTACATCCATTTTGGACTGAATACATAAAAGCACATTTACAGTTTTCTGTGTACTGATTTGAATGTCCATGGGTGAGGAGGGGGGGGGAGCACGTGTGCCTTACACTTGTCCAACACACTCTCCACTAAGTAATCATGCGACTTTCTGCAGGTCGTCGAATGTCAAGACGAAATCTTCATCGCATTGTGCTACATAAGCCCCATCACATAGAGGCGCGGATGCAACACGATTCAACACGATTAATAGGGGGTCTTGCTCAAAGGTTGCAATTGATCGGAACGTACCAATCAAAATCAATGTTTCATGCGCGTCTTGTTGAATGCCAATACTGTCTGCGAATGAAAATGCGCGTTACAATTTGAAAAGTTGCAGTTGATTTGCAGCTGATTTTGAACAACACCCCCTTAGTCAAATTAAACCATACGTAATTCATTATTCAGGAGTAGTCAATATGGGCGCAGTTATGCCCAAGTCACATATAAGCCCGGAAGCAACACGATTCAACACGACTCTTTATTCGGAGGTTAAATGTAGACTTAACAAAGATTCGTGTCAAATCATGTTGCTTCCGGGCCTCTGTGTGACTGGGGCTTCAGTCAGGTTAATAAGGACTCAACAAGACAATGAATCGTGTTGAATCGTGTATAGGGCTATAGCATGTACTGCGATTGGACGGTACATGTACTGGCATCCCACATCAGACGCACGTCGCATGTACAAAGCAAGTGCGATTGATGTGCGATTGCCAGATTCATGTTTGAAAGAACATTTAATGGGAAGTGGTCAGATGACCGCAATCTCTACTTATATATTTAAGCCCCGGTCACATAGGGCCACGAAAGCAACACGATTCAACACGACTCTTTATTCGGAAATTAAATGTGAGGCAGTTAACTGTAAATTAACAAATAGTCGTGTTGAATCGTGTTGCTTTCGGGACTCTATGTGACCGGGACCTTCCTTATCCCTCTGCACCTCGGAGTATTCTAACTAGATCGATGGTGCATTACAAATGGTGTGTTTATTATTCTTATTTTAGCAATGAATCAAATTCTTTATCGCAATAGAGCTATAGAGATGTTGATTCAGGAAAATAATCATTAAAAATCGATATTGCACTAAACAGGACATTTTCAAACCACAGTCTCGCAATCAAGCGAAAACAAACCATCGCACTAATTTGTCATAAACGACAATATATAACATTTAAAAATAATAATAATCTTAAAGTATAAAAAGAAAATTAAAAAAGACTTTTAAAGGGATGTATTGAACCATGTATACCAAAATTTAAAAAAATATCAGCAGAAAGCAGAAGAGCCGAAATATCAGACGAACGGTTAGAAAAATGTTATATGTAAATCGGACAGGAAACAAGAAAGTTGTGGATGTTAGAATTATAAATGAGCTGTGATTTTCATGCCAATTGGCAAATTTGGGTCACGTATTATGACATAATTATGGCATGCACTTCTCAACTGTTATCTTATTATCACTTATTGTTTAATAAGAAAATGTGTTTGATTATATACGTATGGTGTAATTAACCCATAAATGTGCATTTAATAAATTTCCAAAAAATCAATGTTGAATCAGTAAATGCACCCATGTATGTATTTACGAAAAAAATAGTGTAAGGGGTCGAAAAAGCTGGGTTTTAAAATGAAAAGATATACCGTAATAGAATATTTGCAGAGAAGCGCATGACTTATGTCATGTCACGTGACCAAAAGTTGTCAATTTGTATGCAAAATCACTGTTGAGTGATATAATTATTTCTTAGTTATTTTCCGATTTGCTTCATACTTTTTTTTATCTCTTCGTCTGATTGTTTTGTTTTGAATAAAAGCTAGATATTTTCTGTCCCATATAAGCCTTTAATTTAAACACAATCTAAAATATTTTTTAAATAAGATTAGTTTCGAATCCAGATGACCATATGGTTTGCAGTATAACGTCACCGCTCCAAAAAAAATGACATATTAACCAAAAGAAAATGATATTTGTTGTCACTCGCATTCCCGGGACATTCAACTTTGACCGCCCATTCAGTTATTTATAATCACTAAATTGATTATTTCAGAAAATTCCTATATTTCAATATCAGTAAATACGATGATTGATAATTGCAAAAAAAAAATCCATATTTCCACCGATAAGCAATTGTTTTGGGTTAATGGTAAACAAGCTATTATTATTGGGTAAACATCTAATTTGATTAAATACATCAATTAGCGCACCGCGGGGGATCTGTGGGCGCTAGCCCCTAGATCAGAATTAGGGGCGACAAATTTTAGGTAAAAAGACAATCAAAATTGTTGAAAGGGGTGCAAAGTTGCAGCTGATGACCTTTTTTTGTTCTTTTTTCCCCCTTCTCTCTATTTTTTTGCTTGTTAGCACCGACAGGCGCAAATTTAAAATTGGTCGAGCCGACGGGTTTTCAAATCCTGAGTGCGCGAATGTAAGGCACGATGGTGTCCATACAGTCCATTATGGGCATCAGCTTGACGGATAAAGAAACTTGTCGTCGTTCATCAACTTTGCCAGTTCCTGGTTATGAGGCCTATAAAAATCATCTAATAGTTTCTTTGTTTGAGGCCACATGTCATCATGAGTGTTTCTGTTAGCATTCTGGATTGCACGGTGGATGATTTTCTTCTCCTCCTCTTCGCTGAGTTCTCCTGTAAATGGATGACAATTAGATAAAGACAATTTAGGATATTATTCACGTCAAAAAAATTACCACTAAATGAAAATCACATTTTCAGTACTGGGCGGTGTTTCACCAAATCGTTCTTAAACGAAGAGTCTACCCCAAAATTATAATTTTTTACAGAAGCAAAAAAATGGTCATCAGAACAAAACAAAAAAGTTTGAGGAAAATCGGATAGCTAATAACCAAGTTATGAATTTGTAAAGGTTAGAAAAAAAAAACAGGCAAATCATTGAGAATTTCCAGGCATGTTGCCAATTTGATGATGTCGCGGGCACACACCTATTGATATCTATAGTGCAAAATTCATAATTTTTTACAGAAAGATGCAACATTTGTATTCATGAAAATATACTACAGTTAAACTTGTGATGAAATGATATTTTGGGGAAAAACTAGCATTTTATAACATTGATATCAATGTCATAAATAATCAGTTGTGCACCTATGACGTCATCGGTTACCAATTTGTCTATATATTCAAAAATTCATAAATTCTTATTGGTTGTCGGATTTCACTAAAACCTTATTTGTTCTGCTCACCAAATCTTTCTGCTTTTGTTAAAAAATTATCATGTTTTGGTAGACTCTCATTTTAAAGTTACGCACGGCTATAAGAAAGACTGGAGTATCATAACGAGTGTAATACGCGCACGATTCTCGATCATTCAGCGCTAGAACTGATACCAGTCGTGCGTAAAGTCTTTAGTAAGTTGGAGTGTAGATGACTTGAAGTTATAGTTTGGCAGGATATCGTTCTCAATGTTATCAGTTTTGGGATCAGTGATATCTGAAGCGCTATCTCTCCCAAAACCGATCTATACATTGAAGTTTTACAAAATATCGTTGTCTCTCTTGACCCCCAAATTTGGAGCGAACAGGGACATTTAAAATCGTGTTTTTTTTTAATGCCATTTTCATATTGTAACAAATGGTTGTTGTCAAATATTTATTTAATCTCAATTACAATTGTTTCATTATTGTTACTAAATCATTTATATTTTCTTTATTTTGTATAATTTGTTTGATATAACACAATGCGTATGAAAAAAATGTAATCAGAACAAAATGTTGGCTGTACATGTCAATGACGTTCAAATGAATAAATTCCAAATTCCAAATTCCAATCAGAACAAAATGTTGGCTGTACATGTCAATGACGTTCAAATGAAATGAATAAATTCCATACACATGTATTTGTGTTATTCATTCAGATATGGATAATAAGTGAGTTACTGTACATACTTCACGGTATTCTATGTATCATAATTATATAACCAAGTATATAATTGTAAAAGCCCATCAAAAAGGCTTGAAATATATACTGTAATCCATCGGGTAAAGTATTAGAATGGGAAAGTATACACTGTTAAAGTCGGGCAAATTTAACTCTGTTTCACTAATAATATTTACGTAGTGTATCGGTTTCGTGGTACCCAAAATATAACATATATATATTTTATATATTTCTATGATTGATATTAAGATTTATCCTTTCACTGAAACATTAGCAATGTCTGGCCAGTCTTAAAACGTTTTAAACCATTATTTTAATCCGTTCTGAAAATCATAGGGTCATAAGTGACGCAGGTTTACTCGATCACTGAGATGAATGACTTACTCAAATCTAGGAATTTAAGCATTCGTCTATAAACGCTCAGTTCATCTGCTTGCCAGTCCTCCAATCGGACGACGAGTACACGGTCACGTGAGAAGGCGTTTATCCAATCACGAAGGAACACATGGTACATTCCTACTTGTAGTTCGGGTATCATGTTATACGGCTGCAAAAGAAAACAAGCAAGCAAGTTAGGATATCAATCATTAATGATCCCTAGCTTATCATTTTTTTTCTTCAATTATACCTTAATTATACAGTAGACAGTAAATTAGACAGTAAATGAAAATAATTGACTCGATTAGAGAAGAAAAAAATGACTGAATAGGATAAAAGAGAGGCAAATATATTATCGTATAAGTATTCAGAATTGAATGACAAAAGCCTCTAACATGTTTAAAGCCCAAGTACATTTTTTTTATATAAAGATTACATAGGCTGAGCAAAAAGGGAACATTGTTATTTGGAGGAATGTTTGAGCTATTATATTAATGAGCAGATTCTACTTTTAAATCTGGACATGATGTGCGGCAAAATTGCAAAAATTTCTATCTGAAAATTCACTTCCAAATATTTTTCACAAAAATCAGGCTTAATGGCGTGGAAAAAAAATCTTTTTCAAAGTTATGCCCATCCATGCACGGAAATTGTTATGGCCACTTGTTCGAAATTGACGTTAAAGAAAAATCATCTTTTCATTGTACGAAAATCAGCAAACCATCATAATTGGTGCATATAGTGCTCACGGAAAGACCATTGCGACTCTTTGAAAAATGATTTTTTTTTTACGCTCTTGTATTTTTTCACTCAAGCATAGAAATTAAAATTATGCTGATTAAACAAATGTTGCTAATGTACACTCCCTAGTAAAAAGGTATGGTTCTTTAATTCGGGAGGGGTGGTGGGTGTAGACGTCCTTGGTTATGATTAGATGAAAGCCTACTTTGCTATCACATCATTTAGTATACCCTCTTCGCTACTATCTCTCTCTCTCCCTCTCTCTCTCCCTCTCCCTCTCTCTCTCTCTTCTTTGATGTTGTCGCGTACACTGTTTGGTTCTTATAGCCCCGGTCACATAGGGCCACGGAAGCAACACGATTCAACACGACCCTTTGTTCTGAGGAAGTTAACCGCGTGAATTAACAAAGAGTCGTGTTGAATCGTGTTGCTTCCGGGCCTCTATGTGACCGGGGCCTTATTACTCTCTGATGTTTTCAAAGTGTTATTTCTACCTTCAAATAATAACGTTATAATTTGCCGCCTAAGCCCCTGAAAAATTAGACAAATAACATTGCGCCTACCTAAGCTCCTGAACAAAAAAAGTTACTTACGCAGTTTGATGCATAGGCACAGTATCGGGCGTTGTGCTTCTTCATGCATTCTTGTAAACAGTGGATGTTCTTGGACAAAGCTTTGTGCAACGTCTCTGAATTATAACTTGGTCCACGATGTATATACCAATACCACGAATAAGCTCTGTAATTGAAATACGAAGATCATAATCATGCGCACATCTAGGATTTGGATGCCGGAGGGGGGGGGGGGGGGTGACTGAGTTAAAATTTGGCGCCCCTAAGGAGCTGAACTAGCTGACAAGAAAATTATTTAAAAAAGGGGGGAAAAAGGTCATCACCTAAATTTGAACCCCTATTTGGCGCCCCCATAGCCCCCACCCCCACGGTGCGCGCATGATAATCATGGATGAAATCGAAAAGAATTATTAGCATTGCTCCATGTGCAATTTATATGCTTAAAAAGAAAAGTGTTATATTTTCTTGTTCTTCTTCGTCGTCTTATAGAAGTATGCCATTATTCCGTTTCAAGCGACAATATGCGTTTGGTAAACTTTGTTTGGGCAAAATAGGTTTTTAATCTTTCTTATTTCCATTCAATCTAACATAATTAATGATTTAAGATTTGGGGTTCTGAAAAAAAACTATGATTTGATTAAAAGCAGAGAAAATAGACTAGCAGATAAAGAGCAAAGTTTGAAGCAAATCGGACAATTAATAAGAAAGTTATAAATAGTTCAATTATTTTGCATAAACGTGATTTTAATTTGGAATTTGCACTTATTGATTCAACCTTTCAAAATGTGAATAATGCATTAATTTACTTGTTAAAATTGACTCGTAAAAACAATGAAATGTCATAAGTTAGCGCATTACATATGACTAAACACATGAGCAACATTTTCCAGTAAGAAAACTATTAAAATAAATTTTTAATATCATTCAAGTCTTGAGAACTTTCGTATTTCTTGTGCGATTTACTTCGACTAACATTTGTTCTAATCATCTAATTTTCCTGCTTTTAAGCCATTTACAGCTGGAGATTGTGTACAAAAGTCCTATTACTCTATTTCTATCAACTATATCAACTTTGGAGAAATGGCCCTTCAGATACTTAAAGTCAGGGCGTCATGATCGACATGACTTCCGGTTGCTAGCGGATGGCGTGTTGCGTATTACGATATTTGAAAATTTCCTTGCTTGCGCAGCTTGCCAAGCTCAGAAACTTGGAACACTTTGTATGACTTTCCGATCCATGTTGTCGTCGCTTGTAACTTTGATACGTCCCCTATTCGGCTTCGATTTGTTTTTCTAAAAACGTAAGAAACACATATACGTTTGGGACTGCCGAGCTGTGAGCTAGCGAATAAAGCTTACTCACTCGCTATTCCAGGTAAAAAAATAAAGTGATTTTCTGTTCGGCAATCTTCGAAATAAAAATGGTCGCGGACAGTTTGGCCCTCTGAACGTCATGTCGCCCCGTCTTTAACTACTTTGTGAGCTGCAGTAAAATTACTATCATAATGCATGTTTTAAATACCACATATGTCACATGTTCACAGTTTGTTTGCATAAAATGACCCCAAAATGGCCTAGTTATTGCGAAAAAAAAATGACGACACATGTCGCTTTTTTTCGACAGCACACCGTACAACGTGTGAAACGAATGCAAACTAAATTCTACACTCAATACCACCGTATTCGTCCGTACTCGCTGGTAGTGTACTCATCCAGCGCTCCGCAGGAAAAGCGTCCGCTTGGTATTTTCAGGCTAAAATATATCAGCCTTCTTGCGAAAATCTTCTCCTATTTTGGTATAAAAGACATGCTTTTAAACAAACATTGCGTGTACCTATATGTATGTATATATGATATAAAGAAATATATAAATATATAGTGATATTTATGCATCTACAGCAATTTATGAAAACATCGGCTCATTTCACATTTATTATCGCACCTTGACCATTACTAATCTATACCTTTAAGTGTAGCATTGTTGATGATTGTCTGCCATTTTATGGACAATGTAATATAATATAATATCATATATGAGTAAATATTTTTTAAAACTCTGAGCACGTTCATAGTTTTGAGGGATCAAATTTATCATTCAGCAGGTGTTCAGAGCTACACAATAAAGGTTACCATGGTGACAAAACCACGTTAGAATGTCTGGCGGTTTCCGGCATTTTCTGGACAATGTATTGATATATTAGTATCGGCAATGTAATGAAATAACTCCGAACACGGTCAAAAATTTGTTGGATTGTACACGGATCAAATGTATTATTCAGAGCCACACGAGAAAGGTTACCATGGTTACAAAAGCACGCTAAAATGTCCGGTGTTTCAGTTACTGACAGGTAAATCAATGCATTGTCTTTACGATGTAGAAGTCTTTTCTGTTATTGAAGGACATTGAAGGACGCAATTCTTGTATCAAACTGGAGTACCTAAAATATATCTGACGTAAAAAAATAGAAATTTTACGTCACTAAAGTTCATAAAACTAACCAAAAAATAGCTTTATCTGACATGATATGAATCAATAGTTAAGATATTGAAAGCACAATAGCCATGCTTTTAGAGATAGATTGCGTGTACCTAGATTTAAGACAGACACGTACATATATTAATATATAGAATTACTGTTTGAAACCAACTAGAATCTTCTATTAAACCATTGCCTACTTAATTTAAACAATTTCAAATACTCTATGAAAACGATATTGTCTACATTGTTAACTGTGAACTATGAATTATAGGGGACATATTTCAGTAAATTAATCAATAATTTCCCCTGCTGTCAATGTACATATTATTACTATTACTATTGTTGTTTTTTCTCATTTGAGTATTTCCCAATTTTCAATGCTAATTTTATTTGATTTAAAACTCGATTTAATTTCTGATTACTACTTTAACTGAATGAAAAATGACGTAACCTATGGGAATACTGTTTGTACATTTGTATATTTTGTATATATTGTTATTTTTGTTATTATTTGCAAACATGGCCTCATGGAAGACCACCAAATTTGTGAAATGAGCCACCCTGTATAAATATCACAAATAAATAGATAAATAAAAACGCCTCGTTCGCGATCGGTGCACGCGGAGCATAACCCCGTGTGAGGCTCCGTATGTAACTTTTTGAATGCGTGCAGTACCAATAACGAGCACAAGATCCATTGTAATGGAAAAATATCCCGGCATGCTTAGGCCCTAGTCACATAGGAACATGGAAGCAACACGATTCAACACGACTCTTTGTTATTTCACAGTTAACTGCCTCCGAACAAAGAGTCGTGTTGAATCGTGTTGCTTCCGGCGGCCCTTTGTGACCGGGGCATAAGCGTTTGAAACATCCGTAAAGTATTAGGACAGAAATACCTTGCTGTTGGGTCTCTAACCATTAGGATGATCTTGGCGGTTGGCTGAACCGCTCCGAGAAGATCAGCGGTTGTGTACAACGGTTCAGAGGAGTTTGGGTACTTCTTCGTCCAATCTAACCCGATTGTATAGGCAGTGGAGATAGAAGAATCCCCTAAGAAAAAATTAAAGACAGAGCGCATTGGACAATAATTGCTGAAAAATTCTAGACAGGTCAATGCATGCCATTGTGGTTATTCATATCAGGGAGCATTATGGGAAGCTTTTCTAGTGCACACTGGTGCGCGCATTTTTTATACTGCGCGAGATCACTTCTATACTAGAAAAACTACCCATAATGCTCCCTGATCATATTAACTACCGTAAACATGGTAAAGGGACGTATAGGAAAATCGGATAGATTCTAGAATTTACCCCAACGTGGATGAACAGTGATACGAATATCCGCCCTGTGAACAAAAATCACAGGCATATACAACTTGGATAGGAATCGAACCCACAATCTCCTGATGACTAGACGGGTGTCTTACTACTAGACAATCGAGAAGTTCGCTGGATGAGGCGGGTCAAAGGAATGACTTTATGTCGTTCAATTCAGAATATGGTGCATTATTTTTTTGTTTTTGTACCGTCTAATTCTGGGAATTCAAATTGCAGCACAGTATTTTGATAATCAATTTCGATTTTGTAAAAGAGTCGATTCATGCAGTAAAACGATAGGTATATTATGCAACAAAAGAAGGAACGATACCATGCCAAAAATATGCAAATTAATCCTCTATAATTTCGTATTCTTACAACACGCTTGTGATGATTTATTACATTACACTGCTACTACATGAAATATCTCCTAAATTGCTAGTTACTATTAAGGGAATATTTACAATAACCCATCTTCAGTAATTGATCAATGGAAAAATTTGAACCGAAAAAAGGATATTCTGATCAAGAGCTATGACCTTTGAAAAATATTTTAAAGTAAATACGTTGATGTGAAACAATGGGGAGCTGGGCAAACATTGACAATGTTATTCTTCATGTCTCTAAAATGATTTAAAATGGTTATGTACACAGTTAATGTACCATAAGATTAATTCAATAACAATGTTGTAATGGTGTAAAATATTCTGGAATATAATTAGAGAAGATTCAAAGATTCAATGTAGGTGTTAGATTAACACTTCGGTGTTTGTCGTGCATCATACCATACTGCAAACACCAGTAAAGTTAAAATGAAAAAAAGTGTGTTAATCTAATACAGATTCAATTTTGCGTTACACCAGAAAAGCGTTAGATCACCACCTTAGCTGAATTAAAATAATCACAATGGCCTTATATTCTCATTATATTACGACTTTGATAACAATTTTATTCAATTTCAGTGGTACACTCAATACGATTCATATTCAGCATTGCTTTTTTTAAACTAAATTTCTGGTGTTGTGCAATACAAGCACACAGTCGGTGTTAAATTAACACCCTTGGTTTTTCAGAGTAAGGCCCCAGTCGCATAGCAGCCCGGAAGCAACACGATTCAACACGACTCTTTGTTTAGGTCACAGTTAACTGCATGCGAACAAAGAGTCGTGTTGAATCGTGTTGCCTCCGGGGCCCTATGTGACTGGGGCTTAAAGTAATAGATAATTTTTACCTACCAAAGACCTTTGGGTGATAGGGTATTCCTTTTGGAGTTGTATGGTTATTGTTGATAACGGCTCGAAGTCCGTAAGATTTGTATAGATTCAGATACCATTCAAAGGAGCGGTCACCAGTCCCTCCTGTTAGTTCACGCGTGTGTAGAACTGCAGATTAAAAGATGAGTCTATATAAAAGTAAAGTTGTTCACCAGAGGCAAAAAAAAAAAATCCTGAACAGAAGAAAAAAAAGTTTGTGAAAAATCCGACACTTGATTTAAAAAAGCTATAAACGTTTTAATCTTTAGACAAATTGGCAAGTGATTACGTCATAGGTGCACAATAGACATAAAATGTTTCTTTTTGCCCCAAAATATGATTTCCTTGGAGAAAAAATAACTAAATAATATCTGTATGATAGTATGTATATCTCCAATTTGCATGTTTATGCTTGTATCTTTCTGTCGAAATATTAAATACAAATACGTGAATTGTGTAAGAAATTAAGATGTCTAGGATAGCCAAAGCCCCAGTCACATAGAATCTCAGAAGCAGCACGATTGAACTCGATTCTTTCCTCGGAGGCAGGTAAGCTCTGACCTGAACAAAGAATCGTGTCCAATCGTGTTGTCCCTGGCTTCTATGTGATTGGGGCCTACGACCATTTCGAGCAATCTACCCCTAACAAGATATAAACTATTTTCGAAGAGTTAAGTCGGACGCAATTTCAATGGTTCTTTGTAATGCTATTGAAATCGGAACCGGCTTGTCATTGTTGTGTCCGCACAGATGAATACACAGTGTACGGATCTATTGTCTGCGTTCGGCTTAACTTTTCGAACATAGTTTATATCGTGTTCCCTTTATACGCGCACGTAAATAATATACCTTCGGTTCTGTGGATGGGTGTATTCGTAAAGCCCATTCGACGGGGCCCCCACCAATGGGGCTCTTTCGGGACGCCGACCACATCAGGATGTGCCACGACCTTATCCCAGACATCCGTCGTCCCACATTTGTACATCCCGATCACGTAAAAGTATGGAAGTCAGTTGAGCTCCGACTCGCCCCGGACCCAGCAAGGATTCTTGAAGTTGTCGCTGAAGTGTAGAGGAACCTTCTCAAAGATCTTTGAGAGATGGAGGGAAAGGGAAGGAGGAGAGAGAGACAGACATACAGACATAGACAGAGAGAGAGAGAGAGATGGAGAGAGAGAGAGAGAGAGAGAGAGAGAGAGAGAGAGAGATTGGGGTCGTTTGGTTAGTCTCTATACACAATTGAAATATATTTTCTTAGCCAAAATGGTTTCACGTAAAGTAGAATCACGATTACTCTAACAACAAAAAACGAAACAAAAAACCCGATATACAAGGAGGATCAGACAGCTTTGTGTGTTCAGGGGCATGTGCGTCTATGTCTCAAATTTACTGCGCATCGTAATTGTTTTAATTGGTTGATATCTTTCAAGTACTCCAATCAAGTTTGGCGTCATCGAACCTCGTACATCAAATGATCACATTATTTATTGTTAATATTTTCATTTATACCAGATGTCTTAGGGTCATGAACCTAAAAGCCACTGCACACTACATGACTTTTAGCCGTACGACTTTAAAGGCTGACTCACACCTTTGCGTTTTAAGCCTGCGTCGGTCCAGCCGAAAAACGCTCCCTGGACGCACAGCATACGAAGATCAGACGGTGAAGTGACGTTAGGCTTGGCTCAACGAGCTTAAACCATTCGTCAGTCCACCGTATGACCTGAGTCTTTCTGCATTAAGGGAGCGTTTTTAATTAAAAAAAAACGCTGGGCCGACGCAGGCTAAAAACGCAAAGGTGTGAATCGGCCTTTTAGACCAATTTGACAAATACTGAAAAGGGCAATACGTCGTCTGACGGCGATGTACTTGATACTTGTGCGGATGGTGTAGTGTGCGATGGCCCTTATGCCCCGGTCACATAGGAACCCGGAATCAACACGATTTAACACGACTCTTTGTTAATTCACAGTTAACTGCCTCTGAACAAAGAGTCGTGTTGAATCGTGTTGCTTCTGGAGCCCTATGTGACCAGGGCTTATGCCGTGGCTCCAGTCTCAAAATCTCCTTGATCACACCATAGACATATAAAGATCCTACAACTCACCTCTGGCGCCCATTCCACGAGTTCCTTTGTAGCGCCAGGCATCTGCGGCCACTTACAGGCCAAGTCCTGACACCGACCCTGATCATCATAAGAGAAAAATCTCTCTGTGTCGGTAGGTTGGGCTCGATGGTATTTAATCGTATAACGGACCTTTTGTTGGGCTACTTGGTCGTCTGATTGCTTCGGGTCCCCCTTTTCTGGGCTTGTTTCTGGTGGGGAATTCTGTTCCCTGTTTTCTGTGTTCCTTGAATGTGTGTTCTCTGCATGATGATCGGTATGACCAGATCCATTGATGGCACCACCATTGTCATTAGTTATTCCCGCACCCTTATCAGGGTTATCTTTAATCTGTCTTGATGATTCAACATCAGTGTCATTAGCTTTGTTTTGAAGTCTACCATCACTTGTATTATCTTCACCCTTTTTGTCCAATTCCTCTCTGATGGGTGGTTTCTCCACCTGGTTTAAGGATTTTTCTTTTAACTTCGTAGGTTTCACATCCGGTTGACCGGTCGACTGTCCAGCGTTCCTCACGATGTGGTTGACTTGGACCTTCGGAGGAGGTTGCCCGACCGATTTCTCAGCTGCAGCAGCGGTTGTGCTTACGGCTGTGATCACTTGCTTGGGTGATGATAAGATGTAAAGAGTTGTAGCTCCGAATATGAAACCAATGCATACGAGTACCTACGGTAGACATAAAAAAGAAAACATTACAAAAGAGATGACAACGCAATTAATGCTGTATCAT